>APFE030835048.1:0-18290 GCA_000404065.3 Pinus taeda
TGCTGTAATTTTTGCTGAAATTTTCTTGCTGTAAAAAGACATTTTTCAGAAATAAAGAAGAGCTCTCAAACTAGTTTTTCCCAAGAGTTGTAGGGGGTTTTTCCAGGGTCACGTTGACCAAAAATATCAGTGTTTTAATGTGTTTTAATGGTTGTTTATTAATGCTGATTTTTATTTCTGCAATTTCCAGCATTCTGTAAATTTTCCAGAATTTGTGTTTTCAACAAATTTATTTTTTCCAGCCTGTTGAATGTATGTTTATAGGAAAGGGAATTTAACTACATGGGAGAAATAAGGAGAAACTGAAAACCGGGGTGGGAAAACAGAAATTTTTACACAACCTTGACAGACTCTTCATGGTTCATATGAAACTCGAGTATCCCTGTGACCATCTTCCTTACCCCAGGTAAGGCTTTGTAATGTAAGAGAGCAAATCTTCAGTGCCATAGCTCACATTGAATAAAGGTATCACTTGCTAATGCTCCCAAAGGACTTTCACCAACTTGACAAGGACCATTAACCCTAAATCCAAGAGTAAAAGCATCTTTGAAGTTTCTATTCCATACACATACCTTTCCATCAATGAAAGCTACCTTGAAGCCTTTGTCTTCCATCACAGAAATAGACACCAAGTTCTTCTTCAAATCGGGCACATACAAGACTACCTAAAGATGTATGGTTTGACCATAGTTCAAATGAAAAGTGGCAGTTCCAATCCCTTTCATGGGGTAGGTGGCATTGTCTCCAAGAATGATCTTTAGATTAGTTTTCTTCTCAGCTAAATTTGAAAGGACCTCCTTATCCAGTGAAATGCCTTAAGGCTCCACTATCAATTAACCAATGATCCAAAGTTGCTGACACCTAATCTTTGGGATTAGGCAATCCATGTAAAATAGTAAATAGAAAATAAGGAGAATAGGAATATGAAGAGACACTGGGAGATGAAGCTCAAGAGTCTCACCCTCCATGTATATATCTATGATCACTCTTAATGCAAAAACACAATTCATTTGAGGAGTTACCTCATGGCCTGCATGATATCAGAGCCAACTCCCAAAATTAGTTGTTGTGCTATAAATCCTATCATTGGTTGCCATTATTCTCTGCCCTTTGCCCCTCTCCTTTGATAGAAAATATGTCCTGCATTTCCTGCCATGCATAACTGTGGTGTCCAAATCTCTAGGTGGAATAGAGGAAGGATTGAAAGCTGTGGAGGATTGAACACTGGTCCAGTGACTGGTATGTCTATGAATGGTAGATGCTGGTGTTATATGTAATTAAGAAAAAAATTGTTTCTGAGGATTGATCAAATGGCATTGGTATTGTCTGTGACTAGTAAAGCATAATTTTTTGTATTGTAACACATTGTTGTCACTGTGCACTCATTCTTAGTTGTGAACTTCGATTTCTGCTTGAGTTTTGAATAGTGACGAGGTGTGTCTCTTTTCGTGGCCTCACCCTCGGCCCCTTGGCCCCTCCACCTTCCGGCCCACCCACCTTCCAAACCACATAGTTAATACAACTATGCTCCATCATATATACCACCCTTCGTGGCTCTGTCAGACACCTCTGCTCTGTCATATATACCACCCTTCATGCTTAATACCATTGTTTTGAGCTAGATGGGCACCATTCTAATACCACCGTTCTGAATTATACACCTCTGCTCCCGCACAGTTATATGACTCTAGGTCATATGTTATACACCTCTACTCCCACACCTCTGCTCCAACACATATAAACAATGTTCTTATATAACTCCCTTCCTCCCATGGTATAACCTCTGTCACAGTCATATATCCCCCCACCAGTTACCACTACACTCCCATACCACCGTTTCTCAAACAATGGCCATACCACTGTTAACCCCGCAGTATATTATAACTCCAACAATTAATACCTTCCATATAACCCCGCGGTATATTATAACTCCGACAGTTAATACCTTTCCCATATACTACCTCATCCCCATACACACCCTCCCCCATATAACCCTTCCCTAAATAATACCTTTGTTATATATATAAACCATAATTGTATTGTTTTTACAAAATTACCACTAGAAGTGCATATTTTTTCCAGTAGAAGTGCAATTTTTTTACACAGTACACATATTTTTAATGCATTCATTAATATCAATTGTTGGAATAGAAAGAGAACTATTCTGAAAGGTCAAGGAAGATAAAACACTCTCATTTTCCATGAGTTGTGGAAAGGAGTTTGGGCAAGAGAAAGGGATAATGAACCTACAAAGCCCACCTCAAATAAGGAGATTGCCATTTGGGAAAATAAGAACAACAAGGCCTATGCCTTGATTGCAACATCTGTAAATGAAGAGATGAGTCACCATATTTCACCATTTTCAAATGCTTTTGAAGTCTTACAGAAGTTGAAGGAATTGTATGACTCACACTCTGAACTTGAAGTTATCCAATTGATGATTAAATTGTTCAGTCTTGGATTGAAAAATGATGACCTTCTTACTTTAGCATCAGAAGTAAGATCCATTATGCATGATATAAAAACCATTGGTGTTGAAATAAACATTCCACTCATAGCTTATGTCAAGGCACTATATCCCACTTATTCAAATTACCTTGAGTCATTGCGAGCAAGTGGAAACCTCAAGGAGATTACCTTTGACTCCCTTGAGAAGAAGTTTGCTGAGAGAGGGAAGGCTTTTGAGAAGAAGACAACTCCTCAGTCTTCTGAAGAAGTTGTGTCTTGCACATAGAGAGAAGAATCCTACACAAGATTCTTCTAAAGGAAGAGGTGGCCAAAGAGGAAGAGGAAGAAGGAATTTTAGAGGCAGGGCGGGCACACAATTCTAAGGAGAAAAGTATGATCTTCATTGCATACGTTGCAATAGAGATGGACATGATGCATCCACATGTAAGTTGCCTTGGGACAGAATTACGTAGGAAAGAAATGAAGCCAAACGTAAAATCAATGACAAAGGGAAAGGAAAAGCACCCGAATCCACTCACTATGTTGTGGCACATTGCAATATTGGAGTAACTGAATACTTATTTAATGCTTCACTTGCTTCTTGGAAAAATGATTGGTTGCTTGATTCAAGGGCAACCTGTCACATGAATTTTAGAAGATATTTTTTTGAAGAAATTACTAACAATGTTGATGGAGTAGTATACTTTGCAAACAAGTCAAAACTCAAGCCATCATGGCTTAGCACAATTAGGCTCAAATTGCCTAGTCTTCCAGACTTTCTTTTGCATGATGTTCTATATCTCCCGTAGCTGAGGAGAAACTTCTTGTCTTTGGTCCACATCCGCTAGCAAGGACACTCCATTCATATGTTTGATGGCAAGGTTGAGGTCAAAAAAGCATCAGATCGCTCAACTATCATGATGGGGATAGAAGAAGAAAGACTTCTGAAGCTGTAAGGAGCCTCTGCTCATGCACATAACTTCTCATACAATTCTCATTATGATGAAGGTACATTTCCACCAAGTCTTTTATGGCATGCTAGATTGGACACTTGAATTATCACAGCCTTCATATGTTGAAGAAAAGTGGTGTCACTAGTTTGTCTACAATTCCTAAGAAACTTAAGCAATGTGATGCTTGTATCTTAGGAAATCACAACAAACAATCTTTTCATGATTCGCATTCCAAAACACATAGAAAACTTGAACTTATTCATTCAGACTTATGTGGCCCAATGTTTGTTCCTTCTGCAAATGGAAATAAATATATGATGACATTTATTGATGACTACACCAGAATGTGTTGGGTTTATTTATTGAAGAACAAATTTGATGCTTTTCAAACATTCAAGAACTTTCATGCATGGATTGAAAATGATGCAAAATCTCATATTGACTCTATTCGCACTGATAATGAAAAATAATACACTTCAAATGAATTTGAAAACTATCTCTGTCAGCATGGGATCAAACATCAAACAACTGTGCCTTATAATCCCCAACATAACTAAGTCGTTGAAAGAATGAACAAGGCAATCTTAAATATGGTACGTTCCATGATTTTTTTCGAGAATGTTAAATTGATGTTTTGCGCTGATGCAGTTCTGTGTTGTGTATGTAGAAAATGTGTCCATCTAATGTTATTATAAACAAGACTCCTTATGAAATGTGGTATGGCCACATTCCTTCGGTAAAACATCTCAACATCTTTGGTTCCACCTGTTATGCCTTGATACCTAAGGAATAAAGAAACATACTTGGTGCGAGGAGTTGTAAGAGTATTTTCTTGGGGTATTCAAATACCTCCAAAGCATACCATCTCTATGATGAAGTTAATAAGAAGTTTGTAATATCTAAAGATGTGATATTTCTTGAATCTTCCAAGGCTGACAATGTTGTTGAGCGGCAACTTGATCGCTTGGATAGATTCGGACATGCAAAATCTTTTCAAGAATTTGATAATGAGATTCCACATCTTGAAAGGAGGATTCCTATACTGGATCAATCTGTGGAATCTTCTTCTGAAGCACTTTCTCCCCCGCATGAAGCTCCAACCATTGATCCAGATGACATGAATGATGTGATTGACAGATTTGGGAGACTAAATCTTGACACAGCCCAACTCAGTGAACTGAGCAACCTGGGCCATCTCAGAAAAGTCCTCCAAAATGACTAACAAAGAAACTTGAAAGTGTTCATCATGATGAGGTTGGAAAGACAGGAACAAGAAGTTCAACCAGGCAAAATGGAGGTGTTGCAGATGATTATGATTCACCTGTTGATATGGATGTTTCTTATGATTGTGAACTGAATTTGTCTACAGATTTTGAACCAACTTCCTTCAAAGAAGCTGCTTCTCATGATGAATGGAAAGAAGCGATGCAAAAAGAGTATGATGCCTTGATAAAGAATGGCGCTTAGAAGCTGGTTGATCCTCCATTGGGAACCAAACCAATACGCTGCAATTGGGTCTACAAGAACAAGTATAAAGTTGATGGCTCACTTGACAAGCACAAAGCCAGGCTTGTGGCAAAAGGTTTTGCACAAAAGGAAGGGGTCGACTAAGACAAGACTTTTTCCCCCATAGAAAAATGGGCTACCATCCAGACACTCTTTTCCTTGGCAGCTCAGAACGGTTGGAAAGTCCATCAAATGGATATAAAAACTGCTTTCTCGAATGGAGATCTGAAAGAGAATGTTTTTATGTCCCAACCAGAAGGATTTGTTGTGAAGGGTCAGGAACATAAAGTATGCAAGCTTGTAAAATCGTTATATGGCCTCAAGCAAGCACCACGAGCCTGGCATGAGAAGTTAACTGAGCATCTTCTGAAACTCAACTTCAAACATTATGATCTTGATGATACAACTTTGTTTGTCAAGAAAGCTGGCAACACAGTTGTATATCTTGTGGTGTATGTAGATGATCTTTTGATGACAAAGAACAATGAGAGCTACATTGCATCCTGTTGTCACACAGAGTGTCTAGGCAACATGACAACGCTCAAACTGGGGGCTATCACCCTGATCCCTGATCTCCCCGTTTAAGTCGTCTCCCTATAGTAGGCTAAGGGGGGTAGACCCTATGAGATAAAGGAAGGCCAACTGGGAACCAGCTGGGTTGGGAGACACAGAAAGGGGAAATAAGCACTTAATCGATTTTAGAATTTGATTAGATCTTTAAATGCTTAAGACCAGTGCCTTATGGAATTAAAATTAATTAACTGTTACTGCTTATGAAGTAATTTAATGATTGCTTGAAAATATTACAAAATATCAAACATATCACGAGCATTATGTAATCCAAGCAGTGATTAATTTCATCAGATGCAGAATATTCAATAGATGCACAATGTTCTAGCAAACAAATTTCAAAAGATCAAATACTTTCAAGAAGCCACAAAATTTTAAATGCTAACCAGCGCACAAAATTATTCATCACTTTTCAATAGCTAATATTTAAATAAACATTTAAACGCATTTAACTATAGAAAAGTAGAACATAAATACCACAAAAGACACCAAAATGAATTTTCAATTTTTAGTTAGTCTTTTCAAATTTTTTTTTTTTTTTTTTTCAAAGTTTAAAATAAAACAAAACTAAAATCTAAATAAATAAAATTCAAATCTAAATGAAAATAAAAAAAATCTAAACTGAAAACAAAATTCTAAATAAAAGCCCAAGGATTAACTTTTTATGAATTTGGGATTTTTTTTATCTTTTTAATGATTTTTATTTTTACTTTTATCAAAGTCAAAAAAAGACAAAAAATCGAAGTCTAAATGAAATAGAAAATAAGCTAAAGTATAACTAGACCTAACTAAAAGAAATCTAAATCTAAATCTAAAGCTAACACCTTATATCATATATATATACAAAAGGGAAAACTTATCAAATCTAAATTCTAAAAACTCTAATCTAAAACCTAAAAAAAGAAACCCTTTTTATGATTTTTTCATTATAAGCTATCCTAACTTAACAAAATAATGCGAAAAATCGAAATTAAAATCTTTTATTTGTTTATTTGTTAAAGTCTAAATGCTAAAATCTAATTTAAATAAAATTAATATCTAACTTAAATAAAATTGAAATCTAATCTAAACAAACAAAAACATAATACGCTAACCTAAGACTCTAATCATGCCAACCCTATCGAATATACAAAAGATGAAAATGCGTTTTAGTGTGCAGCTGCAGGTTTGCGTGGAGGTAACTTGGCAACGGCGGCTAAAGGAGCTCGATGGCAGATCAAGGGATGGTCTGCGTGAAGGGAGAGAGGACTACAACAAAGATGACAAGGGTATGAGTAATGTAGGTTTGGCAGCAATCGAGCAGGAAGGGGATTTACGCAGAGGGAAAACACGCTGAGAGAGCTGCATGGAGTGAGGAATGGCCAGCGAATGGGCAGCTGCGAGATGAGGGACAGAGCTCGAGCAAGGAGAGGGATAGCTGTGTGAGGCAGAGAAATGAGCAATGGATTTGGGCCGCGGGAGCAGAGGACGCAAGGGATGATGAGATACGTGGTTGATCCAAGGGGAAAAGGGCCAGCGTATGCAGCAAGGAGAGGGTTCATGCGTATGAGATTCTTGGTAAATCGATGGAGGGAGGAGAAACAGATAATGGAACAACTGCGTGACAAATTGTTGAGGGTTAAGCAGTGGCAACGTAGATGGAAGGAGTCACGCAGATAGGCAGAGCAAATGAGGCGTGGAGAGAACGATGAACAACAATCACACAACCTCCTTAAAAAAATTTTGAAAATTTTCCTGTACCACAATGAAACCCCGAGCAGCAGAACTGTACACTTGTAGAAAATTGGTTCTGAGGCTAGATCTTACCCTCCAGGGCCTAGATCTAGTTTCGGACAAAATGCTTTCTTCCGACCTGCAACCTGCGAATAAAAAAAAACGAACACCCAAAAATAATATATGCAATGATTAAAACTAAAAATCCTAAAACCAGCGAAATAATTACAATATTCACAACTTAAAGGCTCTAAATAGTCAGATTTGTCAGTTCACTAAGAACATTAATGCTCCAACGAGTTGTCGATACTCAGTAGCGTTTCGTAAAATAGGTCTAGCAGCACTATCACTTAACTTCTTGAAGTCAAGCTCCATCGGGGTAGTTATAGGCTTGCAGTCCACCATACCGAATCTTTCCAATATCTTCACCACATATTCTCCTTGAGATATGAAAGTTTCCCCTGGCTTCTACCACACTTCAAGTCCTAGGAAATAGTGCATCAGTCCTAGGTCCTTCATTTCAAATTCAGAAGCCAACTCCCTCTTACATTTGAGAATGAGAGGGTTTGCACCTGTTAGAAAGAGGTCATCCACATATAAAACCAGTAAAAGGTTTATCATCTCAAACCTTAAAGTAAAGGTATAGGAATCGGCTTCATCCTAGTGAATCCAAACTTCAATCAAGTAGCTGTCGATCTATCATACCATGCTCGGGGTGCTTGCTTCAGCCCATAGAGAGCCTTCTTCAACCTGCATACATGAGATTTTCGATCATAAATCTCAAATCCTTCGAGTTGCTCCACGTAGACCTCTTCTTTGATTGAGCCATGCAAGAACACAATCTTGACATCCATCTAATGTAGGTTCCATCCTTGTGAAGCGGCAAGGGCTATGATCGAGCAGATGGTTGTATATCTGGCAACAGGTGCAAAGATCTCATCATAGTCTATACCTTCCTTCTAGGAGAAACCACAAGCGACAAAACGAGCCTTATACTTTTCCGTACTTCCATCTACTGCATGCTTTATCTTGTAAAGCCATTTGGAAGTAACAACTGTCTTGTCCTGGGGTCTGGGAACTACTTCCCAGACATCATTCTTCATAATAGACTCATATTCTTTGGTCATAGCATCCTTCCATACTTGATGTTTGATGGCATCTAAGAATGATGAAGGCTCATTTTGTATGATCATGCTCATGATGGTCAGTATCCCTAATACCTATTAGGTTTCTTACTTTCACAAAAAGTTCCTCGGGGTGCAGCATGTCCTTCAGCATCATCAAGTAGCCCCCTAAGCCATGAAGGCCTCTTCCTAGAAGAGGAAGGCTCATGTGGAAGAGGATCAATCGGATCCATGGGTTCTACATCAAGCATTGATTCATCATCCTTTTCTTTCAGTTCCCTCATGTCGGCTTCTTGAGAGCTCCTCAAAGTCGGAAGATTGTCCACCTTGCTGAGAGCCATATCTTCGTCAAAGGTGACATCATGACTAATCATGACTTCCCTTTGACCAGCTACATAGATTCTATAGCCTTTAGTATTTTCACCATAGCCCACGAAAATTCCCTTCTTTCCAGATGCACCAATTTATTTCTTTTCTCTTTCGGCACATGAAAATATATAGGGCTTCCAAAAATTCTAAAATAAGAAACATCAGGTTTCTTACCGGTGAACTTTTCTTTAGGAGTCTTGGAACCCAATGCTTGATGAGGGCATAGATTTTGTACATATACGGCGATGTTTGCAGCTTCAGCCCATAGAAACTTCGGAAGTCTTTGATCATGTAGCATGGCCCGGACAGCTTCCATAATCGCGCGATTCTTCCTTTCCGCCACACCACTCTGTTCAGGAGTATATGGTGTAGTAGTCTCCCTCTTGATGCCAGCGTTTTTACAAAAATCATGGAACTCATTAGATTCATATTCAGTCACATTATCAGTTCTTAAGATCTTGATCTTCTTTTCAGTTTGATTCTCGATCAGGGCTTTGAAGTGTCGAAACCAAGAGAACACTTCATCCTTCTTTTTCAAGAAGTATATCCAGGTCTTTCGAGAATAGTCATCTGTAAAAGTAAGATAATATGAATATCCTCCCAAGGAGTTCACAGGCATCATACTAGATATGTCTGAGTGAACTAGTTGTAATATATCGAAGGTCTTGCTTTGACTTAAAGGGAATGGTCCCCTTTTGAGCTTTCCTTCGGCACATCCCGGACATACACCTTTCTCTACTTGGAATTCGGGCATTATTGTTCAGAAGAGAGATGGTAATCCTCCAAGAGTCGTGAGTGCCATTTCTCTGTCAGTAGTAGTCTCCCCAATAGATAGGAGATCGTTCTTGATCTCAATGATTCTTAAGAAGTATGCTTGCATACTCTCATCTTTACCCTTCTTGATTTCCCTCAGCTTATTTCTAAGAAACAAAACTTGATTTGCATCATTAACTTTAAATAAACTCACCAGTCTATCATAGATTTCCTTGGAGGTGTCCCGTTCAGAGAAGTAGGCCACCAAGTGCTTGTTGATAGAGTCTCGGATGATCTTCTTCGCTTTAACTTCTCCGTTCTTCCATTTGTTCCTGGCAACAAGAGGTACATTTGATGGAGGCTCAATAATATTGTCTCTCACATGATCCAACACTCCTTAATCCTCAAGGGTTAGATCGATAGACATCTTCCATCCGTGATAGTCAGCTTTCTCAGGGAGCTTGTCCTCAGCAAGAAAGAGTGATGAGGACCCCATAGTTCTTTTAGGATAGCCTTGCCAATCTTCTCTTCGGTGATTGCTCTTGCTCTTGCTCAGGCTTTGTCTTCACCTCAGCTCTGATACCATGTTAAGTTATGGTATGTTCTATGCTTATAAAAGTTTACTTCTTTTTTCTTATTATATTCCACAAATTAGCAATCACATGTACATAAAGTAAAGTGCAGATAGAACATTAAACGATTGACAGAAAACAAGCCAAGACAAGAGACACAAAATGTGGCGGCTAGCCAGGGACAAACCCCACAATGTGTGGGAAACCCTTTGATCAAATATTCTTTTATCTTCAATAATTCAACAGAGAGAAATAGTACAATAAATCTTATTCATATCAGCAATAGCAAACCCTAGGTCAGCAGCATCAGCATTAGCGGCTTCATCATCAAACTAGGGCAGATGATATCTCACAAACCGACCATTGGATCGGCTTGATTCCACCACCAAAAGTTGCAGCTTCCAAGGAAGGTTCAGATGAACCTACAACACAGTTCAGATGAGGAGATCTTCTGGTCCACGCAGGTCAAACTTTACTTCTACAATTGCAGCTTCAGTTTCGGCAACTTCCTTCAAACTAGGGTAGTCGATATCTTGCAAACCGTCTATCGGATTGACTTGATTCCACCATCAAAAGTTGCGGCTTCCAAAGGAGGTTCAGATGAACCTACAACGCAATTCAGACGAGGAGATCTTCTAGTCCACGCAGGTCAAACTTTATTTCTGCAGTTGCAGCTTCAGTTTCGACAACTTCCTTCAAACTAGGGCAGTTGATATCTTGCAAACCGTCCATCGGATTAACTTGATTCCACCACCAAAAGTTGCGGCTTTCAGAAGAGTTTCAGATGAACCTACATCGCAGTTCAGATGAGGAGATATTCTAGTCCACGCAGGTCAATCTTTACTTTTGCAGTTGCAGCTTTAGTTTTAGCAGCTTCCGGCTTCACATGTGTGAGGGAGAGACTTTTTTCTGCGCAATAGAGAAGAGACTCTTTTCTGCGCAGTAGAGAGAGAGAGATGTGATGAGGTGAGTGAGTGCAAATGAGGAAAAGTCCTCCTATATTAATACACAACGATGGTGTTTGAATAGATGCGACTGTTGGGCTTCTGAGCCTACATGAGTTGTAGGTTGGCTCGATAATAATTCCATAATCAAAATAAATTCATATCTCCATGAATACTTATTGGAATCGGATGATCTTTATATCAATCCTACACCTCTCGATGAGAGGAATCTAATGAACATATTATCAGCCATGAATAATATGACCCACATGAATTTTTCCCTAGTCGCCAATTTTAACATAATAGATCGTCAACATATAAAACCAAAATCAAAGGCATATCTTGGACCACCTTGCACTAGAGGTTGGGATCAACGTTGCTTCTTGTGAATCCAAGCTTCACCAAGTAGATGTCAATACAAGCATGCCATGCTCTAGGGACTTGCTTCAAGCCATATAATGCCTTCTTTGTTGAAGAATTTAGGGCATAAAGAAATTAGCTTGATTCTTCATTACATGATAACAATTTGTGAAGTGTTTAAAATTTTTATCATAGTTAGATGTTCCATTCATTATTAGTGTATTTGATTACTTCATCAAACTACTACCAAAAACAACAATGACAAGAACACAAATGATTTGCCTTTCTGCCAAGGCCAAAACCTCTCCCTCTTGGAAAGAAAAACCCATTCATAAATTCTTCTTATAGAGATTCCATTGACGAATACCAAGACCATGGCCCTTGATACAATCTACCTCTCCAAGACCAAGACATCAATCCTCTTCGTGTCACTGCTGAGATCATTATCTTTGCTGCACTTACTACTGCTGCAATTTCACAGAGATCATCCTTGTTGCGCCTTCATTGACATCATCATTGAGGTACCATCATTGAGGTCACCATCATTGTGATCTCTATCACTTCTGCCACAACATTAACTTCATCACTACAACAATACCATGATCTTCACCACTACTGCAATATCATGATCTTCACCACTGCAGTTAATGTTGTTACTTTGTCACTGCTCCTTAACAATCCTAGACTGCAGCTATGACCGAGATAATAGTGTCGAGAGTGTATGCTTCTCTATCTGAGATCACTTATCTTAACTAAGATCTAACACCTACAAGTATGCTAAGAGTATATACATGTATCTATATACTACCTCCTCATTCATCAAGATATTTACATGTGATATGCTTGCTATGACAGATCCGTATACTAGGCTGAGAATGTAATTCCTGTCACTCTTGATCACTGTTCTCATTATGTTGAGACTACATCATTACTTGGAGACACATCACAACTATCCCATGTGCCTCGGCTACCACAGAGATCTAAGGCAAGGATTGTTTCTTGATATGCCGAGATCATGACTGCACCTACACCCCAAACAAGGTGCAGTCAAACCCTCCTTTTTGCTGCGGCTTCTTGACACACTAGTCTACGGCTCCTTAACCCTACTGCGGTTCCATGCCTTGACTGCGGATTCTCTTCTATCCCTGTGGCTCCATCTCACTACAGCTACTTATTCTATGTCTTTGACTATAGCTCCTCATCTATGCCCGCGGCTCCATCTCACTGCGGCTACCTCTCACTGCGGCCTTCATCTCCTCAAGACTGCGACTCTATCTCATGCGAGTTCTTTCTTTTGAGCTGACCCTTCGTGGGTATTTATAGTGATGAGGGTTCTATATGTGAGCCAACATAACTTCATGAACCGATGTGTCTTTATACCATGCCGACATAACTTGTATTTATGTATTCAATTCATATTTTGGGCCGACATTAACTTCCTTTGATGTTTTCGCTTGCAGCCTTCTTGAGCTTGTTCTTGAGGCATTGATCTTGGTCTTGGAGGGCTACGTCTTGGAGGGCTACTATACTTGTTGAAGGCTTGGATACATTTACATGGACTAATGACATGATTCTTTGACATAGAAATAAATCCTAAAGATATCAAGAAGAAGACTTTTACCTAGAGACACTTCTTGCTCATGAAACCCATGTAGCAAGATTACACAAATAATTTATTTCCTTTTATTACAGCAAATACAAAGATCATGTCATTATGAAGACTGAACCTAGTTACACTTTCTTCAACACTCCCTTTTAACTAGGGAGGTATTCATAATGGTACTTGGTCATTCTCAATCTGAAGAATTTCTCATAAGAAGAATCGGATTTGCAATCCATCTGTTATAGCATCATTTCAACCAACATTGTTTCCATTTAGCAAGGCCTTGATTAACATCTTTATCTCTCACTTGGATCAGAGCACACAATGTTGGCGAGACCAATGACTGATAGACATGCATCATCATTGTCTCTCTTAGCGTCATACCCACCTGGGTGTTCTCCAAGTATGCGTTCCCAGCCCTCGAGAATATCGGTCCTCTTGCCCACTCTTGTCTTGGATGCCCTACCACATCCTCAAAGAGTGTCGGATGCCAGATGATTACACAATCCTCCATTCTTTCTTCCAAACTGAAGACAAGAATGTCGTGTCTAACTCTCCCTCTCAACCAGGGATGAGTTCCAAGTTTCTCTTTACTCATAAACTTGCTCGAGTTCCTTTGCTCATAGGAACTTCCCAAAGCTCCCTCTTACCTAGGGACTCTATCATCAGTGCTTTATAGGGTCTTCTAGTTAACTGACAATTCAAGACTTCAATGTCATCAATTTCTTCATATGTAGGGTTCAGTCATCCATCACTTTCCTCTGTCATGTCATTCCTTATTTTCCGGAAAGTATCCTCCTTGGCTTTATATCTAGGGCTTCCTTCATAAACTCATTTGTCCTCACTTTCCTACAACAATGATTGCTCTGGATCACATGGTACATAGTTGTGACATCCTTCACAACTCTCCTTTCCTTGATCCTGCACACATACCAGACTTTTCCAAGAGGTTAGACACCAAAAACAAATCACATATTACCTTTTGGTAATGGCCTTCTTTCAGTGACATCTTCTTGTAGGTATCAATCATACCGCACACATGTTAACACACCTCCCAATGATATTTATTGTCAAGGGTCCTCATCTTTTCAAACTTCTATCAGAGTCTTCACATCATTCCGAGATATTCCCTGGTCAAGTCTTCCGGATCCTCTGGATGTTGACTGCCTTCATCATGGTTGCATGCTTCATGATCTCTTCCATCCTCTTTTCATTCCCAGGAGCTTTCATAGTTCTTCAATGGTCATCAATTTCCTCGTACATATTATGTTTATTTCATCTCGTCTGACTTATGCCCTTCTGCATCCTTTCAGAGCAGGAGATCTTTTTCTTCTTGATCATGCTTGATCTATTTTATTTGCAACCATAGAACATAATATCAAATACAAATACAATTATAATCATACATACCTTATTTTTCTTTAGGTATCTTTCAGCAACTTCCTTGATTGAACAGTTCTTCAATCCCTTGATCTGCTTCATTCTTCATGTCATTGAACCACCATTTCATGAGATCCAAGAGTTGGAATTTCTGCTGAAACATTTGCTGCCTTCCTGAACTCGAAGATCCTCTGCTGAGATCTCTATCAGAGATCCTTCAAGATCTAGTATATCCCCTTCTGGAAAATATTCCCTTTGACCTGGATGAACTCTTCCTTTCCTTCAATGTGAAACAAGATTCCCAAGAGCTATGTTCTTCATGATTTCAGACGAGCTCTTGCTTCCATAATACATTTTACTATGATCGTATCTACAAGGACTTCTAATAGGATACTTTTGAGAGGGACACTATCTCATTCATAATGGAGATCTCTTACTCCCTCTTTCCCTAATCCTTTCTTCAGCTTCTTCCATCCTGCCGACGATATGAGTTCCTCTTCCACAGTACTATTTTATCAACCTTCCCTTTACCTATCTTCACTTATATATGACCTATCACTTTGCCTTTCTCTATCTAACATAGAGACCATAGACTGTTGATCGAGGTAACCTTCTTGTTCATGGACATCTGTTACCTTGCTTATCAATATCAATGACGATTATTTTCTAACCATTTTTCCCAAATCTAGTAACTGAGATCTCATGAAGATTTTTCTTCATTCTTCTTTACTGCATTTCAGATAGTATATCCTTCTTATGTATCCTTTCTTACTTCTTAGGAGTTTTCATGAATTCAAAGGAGACCTTGACTTCTCTAAGGATTATGACAATCCTTCTCACTCCATGCAAGAACCTTTGACGACCCATATAGCATATAGATCTTCTTACAATGAAGCCATTTCAAAAATAATTAATGAAAAATACTTACTTGAGATGTGAAGATAAAATCTTCAACTTGATCATGTTGGCAGTAGATGGAATAGGTGTGTTGATGCTTCCTTCAGTTGAGATCTTTGATAGGCAGACTGCCTTTCTTCCCTTTGAGCCATCTTCATCAGCAGAGTGCTGATATACTTGGTTAGTATGTAGCATCGACTTGTAGGCGAGTCATCCACAAACCCTTGTTGTTGTAGATTGTAAACTACTTCCTAGGGTTTCATGATGTAGGTTTCAATTTGAGATTCTTCAAGCTGCCTTGATCTTGAGGCAATTAGATAATGATTACTTGAGACAAAGTCTCTTGTTGATATAGACAATAACCCTTGTTACTCCTGTTGTAGGCTGATCCTTTGATATAGGGTTTAGATCTTGATGTTCTTGCATTGATTCTCTGCTTCAAAACTTGATCCCTGCATGTCTCTTTTCTGCCCTTTTTCCTTGACTATTGAACCAATCGCTCTGATACCATGTTGAAGAATTTAGGGCATAAAGAAATTAGCTTGATTCTTCATTACATGATAACAATTTGTGAAGTGTTTAAACAATTTATCATAGTTCTATGTTCCATTCATTATTAGTGTATTATTTACTTCATCAAACTGCTACCAAAAACAACAATGACAAGAACACAAATGATTTGGCTTTCTACAAGGGCCAAAAGCTCTCCCTCTTGGAGAGGAAAACCCATGCGTAACTTTTTTTATAGAGATTCCATTGATGAATACCAAGACCATGGCCCTTGATACAATCTACCTCTCCAAGACCAAGACATCAATCCTCTTCGTGTCACTGCTGAGATCATTATCTTTGCTGCACTAATGCTGCAATTTCACAGAGATCATCCTTACTACTCCTTCATTAACATCATCATTGATGTACCATCATTGAGGTCACCATCATTGTGATCTCTATCACTTCTGCTCCAACATTAACTTCGTCACTACAGCAATACCATGATCTTCACCACTGCTGCAATATCATGATCTTCACCACTGCAGTTAGTGTTGTTACTTTGTCACTGCTCCTTGACAATCCTAGACTGCAATGATGACCGAGATAATAGTGTCGAGAGTGTATGCTTCTCTATCCAAGATCCCTTATCTTAACTAAGATCTAACACCTACAGGTATGCCGAGAGTATATACATGTATCTATATACTACCTCCTCATTTATCAAGATCTTTACATGTGATATGCTTGCTGTGACAGATCCGTATACTAGGCTGAGAATGTAATTCCTGTCACTCTTGATCACTGTTCTCATTATGTCGAGATTGCATCATTACTTAGAGATACATCATAGCTATCCCATGTGCCTCGGCTGCCACTGAGATTTGATGCAAAGACTATTTCTTGATATGCCGAGATCATGACTGCACCTATACCCCAAACAAGGTGCAGTCAAACCCTCCTTTTGTTGCGGCTTCTTAACACACTAGTCTACGGCTCCTTAACCCTACTGCGGTTCCATGCCTTAACTGCGACTTCTCTTCTATGCCTGTGGCTCCATCTCACTATGGCTACCTCTTCTATGTCTTTGACTGTAGCTCCTCGTCTATGCCTGCAACTCCATCTCACTGTGGCTACCTTATGACTACGTCTTCATCTCCTCAAGACTGCGGCTCTATCTCATGCGAGTTCTTGCTTTTGAGCTGACCCTTCATGGGTATTTATAGTGATGAGGGCTCTATATGTGAGCCGACATAACTTCATGAACCGATGTGTTTTTTTACCAAGCCGACATAACTTGTATTTATGTATTTAATTCATATTTTGGGCCGACATGAACTTCCTTTGATGTTTTCGCTTGCAGACTTCTTGAGCTTGTTCTTGAGGCATTGATCTTGGTCTTGGGGGGTTGCTATACTTGTTGAAGACTTGTATAAATTTACATGGACTCATGACATGATTCTTTGACATAGAAATAAATCCTAAAGACATCAAGAAGTATTTTACCTAGAGACACTTCTTGCTCATGAAACCCATGTAACAAGATTACAAAAAAAAATTATTTCCTTTTATTACACAAATACAAAGATCATGTCATTATGAAGACCAAACCTAGTTACACTTTCTTCAACATTCTTCAACCTACAAACATGTGTCTTTCCGTTCTTTACTTCAAATCCCTATGGTTGCTCAACATAAATTTCTTCTTATAACATGCCATGAAGGAATGTCGTCTTCACATCCATTTGGGGAAGGGTCCATCCTTCACTTGCAACAAGGGCAATTATTGAACGAATGGTGGTATATCGGGCCACAAGAGCAGAGATATCATCATAATCTTCTGCCTCTTTCTGGGAGAATATTCTTGCCACGAACCTCGCCCTATATTTCTCAATGCTTCCATCAGCTCTGTGTTTGATCTTGAATAGCCATTTTGAGGTCACCCCTGATTTCCCCTTCGATCTCGAAATGACATCCCATACATCATTCTTCATAATTTATTCATATTCTTCGGCCACGACATCCTTCCAGACTTGTTCTTTCACAGCTTCTTCAAAGGTAGGAGGCTCAGCTTGAATCATATTACTCATTGCTACAACATATCCCTAGTACCTTCCACAGGCAGCAGCATGTCTTTCAACATCTTGTAATGTGTCACGAAGCCAAAATGGCCTCTTCCTGGCAGGGGGTTCACATGGAGGAGGATCCAAGGGGTCCATGGGCTCCATGAGATCATCAACAATGTCTCTCTCAGATTATGGCACGAAAAGACCTTCTAGAATATCCATATCAGCATTTTTTTTCTCAAGAGGTGGAGGTGGAGGCAGAGGAAGGTCCCTTGCTTTTCCAAAGGCAATATCTTCATCGAATGTTACATCCCTATTAATTTCAACCTTCCTTTGACCAGGAATATATATTCTAAAAGCTTTAGAATATTCACAATACCCAACAAACGTACATTTTCTTCCAGTGGCTTCTAGCTTGTTCCTTTTGTCTTTCGACACATGCCAATTAATGGCAGAAGTGTCCTCAGACACGTAATTTTATTAATCAGAAAAAAATAATTACATAATTGATTTTGCAAGAGTTTACACCCGAACATCCAA
>APFE030835048.1:23546-37004 GCA_000404065.3 Pinus taeda
CTGCTGCTCCAAAACAAGCTCAAGAGCTGCTCACTAACTCTCAAAGAAGACTCTCACTCAAATGCACAAGACTGCTGTGAGAGAATGAGAGCTCTTGGGTGAGTTAAATAGCTTTTGGGAGGGGGATATGGACCCCAAAGATGTTTTAGAAATATTATAATCCTGTTTGGAGTCCACCAAAACCCTAAAACCCAACTGAAATCCACAAAAAATCGGATTTTATAACTGATGTGCGTCCGTTTCGGGGTTTCCAATGACCCGGTCGTTTTTTAGCGGACCCGGCCGGGTCAGCCGAGTCATTGAGTGACTCGGCCGGGTCATTGCTGACTCAGCCGACCGTTCCGTTTCAAAGGCCGGGTCAGCAACCAACCGATCGACCCGGAATGACTCAGCCGGGTTATAAAACACTCGCTGAAACTTGGGAATTTTATTAAGTGAAGTTCGACAATCTTCAGCATAATGACCAAATTTGTTACATCTTCGACACACAATTTGACTTAAGTCTCTTCCTCTCCCTGAAGATTGTCCTCTGCCTCTGCTTTGACTTCTATGTTGAGATTGTCCTCTACCTTGATTATTATTTCCTTGTCCTTGAAAATTGCCTCTTCTTTGGTTGTTTCCTCTGCCTTGAAAATTATTCCTTCCTGAACTGTTGCCTCTGTTAAAGGTGTTTCCTCTGCTTTGGCTTCGACCTCGACTTTGTACATTATGTGCTGCTTGATTCTGATTGCCTCTGCCTCTGCCTCGAGCACTGTCTGCTGATGATTTACTAGTGCTGGCCTCTATGAGAAAAACATCTTCACCAACGTTCTTCTTCTTCCCAAAGGTTTTATCATGTTGAGTCAACATTTCACAGAGTTCATCAAACTTTAGTTTTTCTAATTTCCCAGTTAATTGTAGAGTCTCCAAAAAATGTGTATAGGAAGAAGGAAGTCCAGCAATTACAATTGTGACCATAACGCTATCATCAATTGCTAGAAAACCAACGTTAATGATGTCCTGCCTAATATTCTTAAGTCTTGAGATATATTCAAGAACATCACCTCCTTCAGTTAATTTTTGTTGCAATTATTTTTAATTGTAGATCTACTTTCTTTGATTCAGGCTGAGTATCAAAGAGGCCTTTAAAAGTTTTCAAATCAGACCATGCATCTGTAGCATTTTCTATATGGACATACATTTCATCATTCACAGAAGATTTAATAAGAGCTAAGGCTTTGGCATTCTTAACTTCCCATTTAGCTAGAGCAGCTGCATCTGTGGGTTTATTCGACTTAGTATCTCCATCACATATACCCTACCATAATTCATTGTAAATGAGCGTGCTTTCGATAAGACGGTGCCATGTTTTGTAAGATTTTGTGCCTTCAAGTTTGTCGGAATCAGAAAACAAATTAATCAACTTAGACATTGTACCGTTGAAGCATCGCACCAAGAATTAGAACAGAAATAACAAGATAGTCAACACAACACACCACGCAAAAACACGATCTATTGGGGTTTGGCCTTGACCCTCGTATAGTCGTTGAAGCAGAAGAAAAATCACTGAGCTTTGCACTTGGCTCTAGTCAATTTCTCAAAAATTACAAGGTAACTTTCAAAATTTAACTTTTACAATGATGCTCTTGCAAAACTTGGTAAAAAAAAGTTACCACCCCTCAAAGTAAATTTACTTTGAGTTACAATGCCACACTTATCTAAAATCTCCTTATTGCTCCAAAAAAAATTTACTGCGCTAAACATTTACAAATAACCCCTCACACCTTATTTCTCCAAAAATATTATTTTACAAATAAGAGAAAATTCCTTATCTCTCCAAATTACAAATTACAAAATAAATAAATAAATAAATAAATAAATAAATAAAAACTTATTTCTCCAAAAGTATTTTATCCCTCCATTATCTTTACAAATAAACTTTCCAAAACTTTTCTCCATATACCCTCATTGAAAATCCACGTGCTTTTCATGAACATTTTATGTGCAAATAATATTCATGTGATTTTAAATGAATAGCTTCATGATTCATATCAAAATTTACCTGCAAATAAATGTGCACTTTTCAAATGCGTTGAGCGATTAATAAATAACACCAAATATTGTGCCTCAATTCTGTTAGCGTTGAACCTTTATTAAAAACCTTTTCATTGTTCCATGCAGGCTGGCAACGCTGTCTGGCAGGCTGGCTGGCAATTGTGCTTGCAACAAAAAAAGACAAAGCAGCTCAACAAGATTTCGATGTCGTTCATTGGCCAAAACCTTCACGTCATTCATAAACGCTACGTTGCCCTGACTAGAAATTGCAGACAACTTCTTCTCTGCTATTTCTTTTCCATCTTTTGTGTTTCCCTTGTATACAGCGCCATGAAAATTATCCGTTGACTCTATGAGTGCTTCCAAGGTAAAGAGAATTTGTTCCTGATTTAGTGTCCATTATGAACCATACTCATGTGTGTCTTCACCCAGCGCAAAGGGTATTGGCCTCCTTGAAATCGCATATTTCAGTTTGCTCCGCGTGGTAAACAAACAGATCACTAATGCGAGGAGAACGCCTCCCAAAATCCCCAAAATAGTGCGTATTCTTTTTTAGGAACCTTCCCTCCAGAAGTAGTAAGAACAGTTGTGCTGCAAAAACAATAGAGGAAAATAGGACTCTGTCCTGCGCTAAGGCCAGAGGGGGCGAGGAGTTACAGGGAGTACGTATTTTGCCTGTTATAAAGTGGTGGTTTCCTGAACCTTGAGTTAAGTCGCATGGAACTAATACTAATTTGCAATATTTCAACAATCCTATATGGCCTGGAGAGACACATTCGCTGAATGTGGAGAAGATATTATTTGAGGGTAGGTCACAATATCAGGATTTGATGGTATTTCAGGCAGTAACATATGGGAAAGTACTTGTGCTGGATGGGGTAATTCAGGTGCCAAGCCATCGAATATGGCACTAAAATAATAGAAATTCCAGAGAGCGATTTTGATAATAATTCAAAAAAAATGATTTTCAGATTTCAAAATCTAAAATCAATAAAATGATATAATTTCTTCTCTTTTGAACAAAAAATTGACAAATTTCATACCAAACATTTGTTGAACAATTCAATGGAGTTTTCCAAAAACTTGTAGAGCTGGAATCTCCTCCTCAAAACAACTGCAGCATTACTGGAGCTCTGATACCACAATAATGGCAAAAGTGTCCCCATACACGTAATTTTATTAATAAAAAAAAAATAATGACATAATTGATTTTGCAAGAGTTTACACCCGAACATCCAAACACTCTTGCAATGAACTATTTATAAGCTCCATGTCCTAACTACCTCTAATTATGGATCACTTATTAAATAACAAGTGTCCATTTACAATAAATGCTATTCAAACCAACTAGCTAACTAATCTCCTATAATAGAGCCTACGATACGACACATTTGAGAGTCATATCTAGTTACAACAATATACTAATTCTAAATAATTAAACATTCTAGAATAATAATTATTAATTTAATATCTTAAATTAATAACTATTTTATTCTAATTTTATAACCTATAATAAGATTGTATTTTTGGATCATCTAACACCAATATACAGGGCAGCCAAATATCCTGAGAAGAACAATGTCAGGCTTCAAACCTATGAATACTTTTTTTGGGTCTTGTTATCCAATGCTTGACGATGAACCCTGTTTTGAACATATATCGTTGTATTTGTTGTTTCTCCCCAAAGGAACTTCAGCAACTTTTGATCACGGAGCATAGCTTAGGCATCTTCTACAATAGACTTGTTCTTTCTCTCAGCCACTCCATTTTGTTCAGGATTATAGGGCACAATAGTCTCCTTCTTGATACCTTACTTCTTGCAAAAGTATATGAACTCATTTGAAATGTACTCTCCATCATTGTCAAACCTGAAGACCTTAATTTTCTTCCCTCTTTAATTTTCGATCAAAGCCTTGAAGTCCTTGAACATATCAAAGGCCTCATCCTTATGCTTCAAGTAATATATCCATGTCTTCCCTCTTTAATTTTCGATCAAAGCCTTGAAGTCCTTAAACATATCAAAGGCCTCATCCTTATGCTTCAAGTAATATATCCATGTCTTCCTTGAGAAATCATCGATGAAGGTTATGTAGTAGAGATGGTCACCAAGAGAATGTATGGGCATTGGTCCACATGTGCCTGAATGAATGAGTTGGAGAATGTCAACAGTCTTATTCTTGCTAGAGGGGAATAGTCCCCTTACCTTTTTCCCACTAGCACATCATGGACATACTCCATGTTGGGCTTGAAAATCAGGGATCCCAGAGGCCAATTTCCTCAATTTGGAAGAGCTTCATAACATAGATGTGCCAATCTTCAATTCCATAGCTCATTTTGATGATTAGTGTTGTGGACCATTGCTAGAAGAGGTCTTCCAATGACTCTATAGAGTCCTTCTACTCTAGATCCCAATGTAAAAGGCATCTTTCATTCGGGATTCCCTCGACCAAGTGAGGGTTTTTCCTTTGATGACGGCTACTCTCATTCCTTTGTCTTCCAAGGCAGAGATAGATACCAAGTTCTTCTTTAGTTCCAAAACATACATCACTTCATGAAGAATAACGGATTTCCTAGAGTTCAAATCAAATTTCACAGATCCAAAGTCCTTTATAAGATATTCAGTATTGTCTCCAACAATAATCTTCAAACTTGTCTCCCTCTAAACCAGATTTGAGGGGACTTCCTTATATCCAAAGAAGTGTTGAGAGGCCCTGTTACCACTCAAACTAGCAGGGGTCCTATAGGGAAACTACTAGGTCAATGGTAGCAATGGAGCAATAGCCCACTGTCACCTCAGCGAAGGCTCCTTGCTCTTTATGAACTTTCACCGATAGGAGGAGACTCGATATAGTGAGGATCACAAAGATGAATGGATCAATGATAGGGTGAAAGGTGAACCTAAAAGCCTATTCACAAGAGAGATCAAATGTATGGCTTGCTTGGAAATCAAGATGAAGGGCTCTCTAAGAAGGGCTTAGGGGAATTCCAAGGGCTAGGGTTTTGAGTATATGACTTATCAAGGAGATTCCTAGCCCTAAAACCCTTGTGGAAACTTGGATTCCAAGTAATCTTTGTGGATTGATCTTAAAAATGTTATGGGACCACACAGGGCCAAGTGGACCCAAAATTAGGTCAAGGGGATGGAATTGATTAACCAAGGGTGTGCTTGACCTAATTGAGGGGCAGAAAGAGATTAAAGGAGAAATTTTCTTTGAATTTAATGCAATAATCCCAGTGAGGTCACTAGCCAAGGGAAACCTAAGGCAAGAAACAGTCTTCGAGCTAGGGCTTGCAATATTTCGAGATCCCATCATCGAATTTGCTTCAAATTTGGAGGGCCTCTAGAGCAAACTCCAGCACAGTTATGGACCAAAAATCGAAGTATTTGGATAGCTAAATTGAGAGATAAGTGATTCCCTAGGTGACCTATGTAGGCTAGGCCTAAAAAGAAAGGGAGAAGGTGAGAAAACATGATTTAAGTTGACTACCTATGGAAGACCAGTGCCTACTCCTTTGGGAGAAATGGATTCAAGAAGATTTCAATGATTAGGATGGTTTCATTCAATCAAGGAGGCATCTAGAACAATTTCATCCTCCAAAAAGAATAGCGAAAATCTCTTAAGAGAGAATGATCAATCCTAGTGATGATGAGAGAATGAATCAACTCATCGTTTATTTATACAATGCCTAATGAATTCAATTTAGCTAATTCTAGCCTTGTTACCACTCAAATTAGCAGGGGGACTAAAAGGGACTCCTAAAGGGACAACTACTAAATCAAGGGAAACAATGGAAACTTAGGCCACTGTCACCTCAACTAAGACTCCCTACTCTTTACAAACTGTCATCGATGGGAGGAGACTTGGTATATAGAAAATCACTTGTGAAGCATGAATCAACAAATGGATGTGAAGTGACCTTAATGGGCCTCCTATTGTAGTGTGGGCTTCCCTCTTACTAGCTACCCTAGTATCCCAGCATGAGGCCTAGGGCTGCCCTTTTTCATTCCCTACTCCATTCATCTCTTTATCACATGCCAACACCTTTTAAAGGATGTACATTGGACGCACCCTCGTTCCTAGAGGCCCTAGAATAGCAAAATCCCAGCAACAATGTATGTGACAAAAATAGAGCAAAGAATAGCATTAAAATTGCACTTACATGTATCAGAGTATATCCAACCATCAAAAATTTTCCAAACAAGAAGCTCCAAGACGAGAAAATGATCCAAACATCAAAATTCATTCCATGCTCCAAAATTTCATCCACCATGAAGGATAGCGAAGTCCTCTAAAGAGATACAAGTCCAACCAAGTGATGATGCTAAAATAAATTCACTTCACTTGTATTTATACACTTCTAATAAGTTTGATTTAGCTAATTAGGCCTACATTAGCCCCTACAATAAAATAATGTCCAAAATAACTAACTTTCGGTGACAAGCCCACCAATCTAACTCAAACAAAATAATAAACCTCTCAAGAGGTCGAATAATGAATAATGCATGTCGTTGGGCCTTGGAGGAGGCCCAATGGAGTCCATATGTGCCATAATGTGTAGTTGAACTCCCAAAAGTAGTGGACAATGGGTTAGCCCCTTGTAATAACTTGTGGTGCTCCAAATGACATGTGGGGGCACACAAGTGTTCTCATGGGTCTCCAAACAAATCAAAGATGCCTGTAGATCGCCTGCAAGGGCTAGGATGATGGTGTAGGTGACGCCACATCATCGTGCAAGTCCTAGATCATTTGCCAAGTGTATGGTGCAACTCTAGGGCCAACTAGGCATAATGGATTAGATGCATCTTCCTCATCCAATAAGTGAGCCACGAGCAATCTCTAAATGGTTGTGGGGATCCATGGAGTGTTGTCTGCTGCTGTACAAGCCCATGGATCTCTACACACACCTTACATGTGCCAATGTATCCCTCTGGGGTCAAGACCTCGTATAGGGATACCAAACGCAAATGGAAACCACCTGCGATCCTGCATAAGATCCAGTGCGTCCTTGTGACTTCCAACACACCAAGTCATCAAAGAAATCAAGTAAAAGAGTTTATAAACCATGTATAACAAGTGAGCACTTCATAATGGCATGTCCTTCCATAGTGGGCTATGGCATGTGCTAATGCCTCCCAGCTCCAAATTGGGTTAACCAAACATCCTATTAGGCAGTTTCTACCTCTAAAAGGGGTGGTATGTCTGTGGTACATCATTCAAATGGTGGTGGCATGTGGCATAATGATGGAATGGAGTCGAGAATGAAAGGGGCCAACCTGGATCACATGCCATGGTACAAGGGTAGCCAAAAAAAGAGATGCCCACAGTTGGGTAAATAATGTGTAGGAGGGAGAAATCATGGTGCATGAGTTACCCCAACCTTGATTTTTCCACCCTTCTTCATATGCCTTTTTCCTATTTATGATTTTCTTTGGTTAATTGCTCGGGGCTCTAGGTAACAAGAGAATGATGCATAAAGTATAGCAGTGGATACCTCCTTATAAGGCGGGGTAGTTCATCGCCCACCCGGGGTTGGGACAATAATGGGTTCTTGAATGATAAAAGAGGCTCGTGAAAGACCATGTAGGAACCAAGGTGATGGCCATGGAATGGGGTAGAGCTCATGTCATGGCTTTTTCCCATGTGCTAAATGCTTTTGTTCCAGCCATATTTTGCATTTTGTGGTACAATTTCCTATTGAATGTGGCCAATTATGCTTTTTCTTTTTCTTTTAACTGCATCAACCTCTGAGCATCATTCTAGGCCCGACCCAAGATGTGGGGCAAGGGGAGGGGATGGCTGACCCTATGTGGACCCAGTGGAGGAATGTGGACCCAGGTGGGAGGAGAGATGATTGGGGGTGTAATGAGCGAAAGGTGAGTAATATATGCAAATTGGGGAGCGGAACCAAGCAACCAAAATTAGGGTTTCCCATGCAGTGCCATCCCTAAAACCAATAGGTCAGTAAAAGAGATCCCACAGGACTAGGGTGCAAGGTTAACATGCCAAAAAAGACCTAAGGGACAAGAGCATAGACCTAGACCATTTTTTCCGCCAAATCCCCCCATTAATCCATGCCCAAAGTTCCCATGATAAATAAACTAGAATACTCAATTACCAAATAACAAGGCATACCTTTAGGTTTGGGAAGTTCACCTTCAAACATACGATCATGATAGACGGGTGAGGGACCACATGGCTAGCTCAGGTGGCAGAGGAATGGCACATCGAGCAAGTGGGTGCTTGTGAGGGGCTACTGGTTGTCGGTTGAGGACCATCACGGAGAAAAAATTTCTCCTAGGGATATCACCCACAAAATGGTGGGTAACAAGGCCTATAGGAACGAGGGTGATGGCCATGGAAAGAGGTAGAGCTCATGTATTGGCTTTTGCCCACATGCTAAATGTGTTTGTCCTAGCCATATTTTGCGTTTTGTGGTACAAGTTCTTGTTGAATGTGACCAATTATGCTTTTTCTTTTCCTTTCTTTTACATCAACCTTCGGGCATCGTTCCAAGCCTGACCCAAGGTGTGGAAAAAGGGGAGCGGGTGGCTGACCCTATGTGAACCCAGTAGAGGAATGTTGACCCAAGTGGGAGGAGTGATGAATGAGATTATAATGAAAGGAAGCGGTGTGATATATGTGGATTGGGGAGCGGGACCACGCAACCAAAATCGAGGTTTCCCATGTAGTACCATCCCTAAAGCCCAAAAGTCAATAAAATAGATCCCACGGGACTAGGGTCCAAGATTAACATCCACAAGAGCCATAGGGGACAAGAGCACAGACCTAGTCCACTCTTTCCACCAAATCCCCCCATTAATCCATGCCCACGAGTTTCCATGATAAATAAACTAAAATACTCAATCATCAAATGACAAGGCATACCTTTAGGTTTGAGAGGCCCACCTTCAAACATACGATCATGACAGTGGGTGAAGGGCCACATGGTTGGCTCAAGTGGCAGAGAAATGGCACAATGAGCTAGTTGGTGGCTGCAAGGGGCTACTGGCTGCCGGCTGAGGACCATCATGGAGAAAAAATTTATTCTAAGGATATCACCCACAAAATGGAACATGTGGCTCCAACTGGGACATGAATTCTCGAACAATTGGGCGAAGCTACTCGAACGAGAGGTCATGAGAACACCAACAATCTTTTGGCTACCATAGAATTGTTACCTACACATATCAAAGACTAAACGCATGGGGAAACATGTTTCTATGGTGTCTTATGATCACCAATGCTTAGTGTTAGGTCATAAAATCAAGAGAAAATTAAAAATAACAAATTTAATCTAAATGCAGTTAATCTACCACGAGGAATGTCATATGATGTTATTTCTAATGAGAAAATGAGCATGCAATGCATCCTTCCCTAACATGCATACGACGAAGCTAATATTAAGTGCAATCATAAAACCAGTGCAACCAATATATCATTAAATCAATATAAATATGCTTGCCTATATGATTCATGCAGCAAATCCCAAAGCGAATGCAAGCCCAAACACATGGATGATGTTGTGGGCGGGAGGTGGAAAAATATGGTTTCCATTTGAGGTTAAGAGGAATCCCTAAGAGAAGGAACACAATTCAATCTAGAAATACAAAGCCTTCCCTCTAAGAACACAATGGTGGAATGAATGATTATCCCTAAGAACTTCTTATCAAAATCATCATTCATAATATTGTGCTTCGTAGTTAACCTAAGGTTTTGATGAGAGGGGAACGAGGGGTGAGGAAAAGGAGTGCAACAAATAGGGTTCTCAAGGTGATGGTCACGTGGGAGAGGGGAGGCCATGGAGAGATCAAAACCCTAAGGGTGCGTCCAAGGAAGTAACGTATAACCAATGAGGGGCTCTTCCTCTACACTATACTTGGAAGGGGGAAAGGGCTCATGGTCACTTGAGATCTATGTTGCAGGAAACGTGGTATAGAGGTTCGTTTCCGTACGGAAACGGGTACGAAACGCGGAAACGCGTTTGGTACGGCCGTGAAACACGTTTCCGGCCGTCCTGCCACGTTTCCCAAAACGGAAACATGGCCAGTACCGCCGAAAACGCGTTTCAGGGCCGTACAACCCACGTTTCCTCATTAACTTGTGTTTTTTTAATTTTTTGTTTAATTTGTTTTTTAATTTACTTTTAGGGTATGTTAGTGACTTCTTGTTGCTTTTAAATGCGTGTCTAAAGTTATAAAAGTGAATTTTTGCCCTAGTGTTGATATGCAGTTCATGGTAATATTAAATTCTTAAAGTAAAAGTGATATTCTCCTTTATTTTTCATTTTCATCCTTTTACTTAAATTTTTAACATTACCATGAAATGACTCAGGATGTTTGAGAGTGGTTTCACCCTCATTGGATTTCATATGGAGAAAGTAGAATTTTAGATCTCACTAAAAATCCAGCAGACTTATTTGTTTTTCAGGATTTCAGGATTGGAGGGATTGCAATGTTTCCATTGGATTTTATCATGTACTAGCTAGCATGGAACTTGTATTTAATCAAGAGAACCAAGCCCTCTATGCGGGGGAAACTCCCAATAATCAAGATCATGTAGGGTACTAGGGTATGAAACGTGCATTTAATCAAGAGCACTAAGGTCGTTCAACTATGTAGGTGGAGACTCCCAATACAACAATGGTCCTTCTAAAGAATGGGATGTAGATGCAGAAAATCCTGATTTGGATCTCTCTCTTGCAGCCTTATAGTCTTTATTGTACTTGCAACCTCATATATTAATATAAATAAAGGTTGATTTTGAGATTTGATATATAATAAAGGTTGCTTTTGGATATTCCGATATTTTTTATTTTCATTATGTGATCATTCATGAGTAAATGTGATGTAAATTAAATCTTAATGTTTAAGTGTAATAAATTATAATGTATCATTTATGCTTATGATTGCACACACACACACACCCACACACACACATACTTATATATATATATATATTCGCGTTTCCCCGTTTCCAAAATTTGGGGAGGTCGCGTTTCGTATCGCTTCCCGTTTCAGAAACTCGTACCCGTTTCCCCGTTTCGTGCAACTTAGCTTGAGATCATATGACAAGGGTTGAGGGAATCACTTGATGATGAACAATAGAAAAGGGCAAAGGGGAAGGTGAAGTCTCAAAGGGATCCTTATCCTGAAAATCCAACTCTAGAGGCTCAAGTGATTTCAATAGACTCCCGAAATCATAAGGAAGGTAAGTATGAGCAAGGGCCTTATCAATCCTGAAATTGTTGGTATCAAAGATAGGGTCTTCCCAAAAAGGAGAATCAATCATCTTTTACGCAACGGAAAATGGTAATTCTCCTTCCCAAGGGTATCGATGGATAAGTCATCATAAAAAATGCATGAGAGAAAGGGAGGACCACTCTTAACCTCATCCTCCTTGTCGGTGTCATAAATGGGAGCACATTCAAATTCAAAAGCAATTCCATTTCTCCTTTTCAATATGGAAATAATTTCCAATGTCATTTTCCAAGGGGCAAATGGGATCACCTTCCTCAAGTTTCCGAAAATGAGAATCATCAGGAGTACTGTCCTTGAGAAAGGCAAGGTTAGTCTCTACTTCACTTTCTATAGACTCATTCTTCCCTACACACATGTTGTTAGAATCATCTTTTTCACTGTGTGGATCCAATGATGACTCGTCTTCCTGTTCGTTACTTAGATTCTCAACGTCTTGATGATGCTTGATGAAGGCTTCCTCTTGGATGCTTAATCCGGGGTATACTTGAAAGTGTCTAAGAAAGCCATCAATGAACTCCTCAATAGAGGAGATGCTCTAAGGTTCATGATAATGCAACCATGAGTTATGACCACAGAGAGATCCCATGAACAAAAACATAAGGACATCCGAGTGAACCACTTTCTCTTTTGAAGCATGTGCATTAAATCTTTCTACATGGTCAATTGCAGAGAGTGGATCACCATCAAATACGGGCACCCCATGTACCATCCTTCCTGTGACATGAATTGGGTGGCCAAGTATGTTAGCGATCTTCAAAGCAAACAAAAAACATTAAAGAAAGACAACCTATTTGAGGTATACATGAAAATTATGTAGGGGTCGCCAGGGTGAATTTAAAGATGCCTAAAAAAAAGCTTGCTTCACCCTACAAGCATCGACCTTAAAGTTCAATGAAGAATTAGGGCTTTGTTCTTTCACTGGAATCAGTCGCCAATAATGATATGTCAATATGTCGTATGGGTAACAAAACACATGTCTTGTGTCCCCGACAACAGAGCCAAAATGTTACCGCTCAAACTAGCAGGGATCCTAGAAGGGGGTTCCTATAGGGCAACTACTAGGTCAAGCGAAAGAATGGAGTGATAGCCCATTGTCACCTCACCTAAGGGCTCCCTGCTCTTTACAGACTTTCACTGATGGGAGGGGACCCGATATAATGAGTATCACAAAGATGAATGGATCAATGATAGGGTGAGAGGTGAGCCTAGAAGCCTATTCACAAGAGAGGCTCGAATGTATGGCTTACTTGCTTGGAAAGCAAGATGAAAGTCTCTCTAAGAAGGGTTTAGGGGAATTCCAAGGGCTAGGGTTTTGAGTATATGACTTGTCAAGGAGATTCCTAGCTCCTAAAATCCTTGTGGAAACTTGGATTCCTAGTGGTGTGTTGTCACCTACTCTACCCCTCTTGCATTCATGCTTGAGAGGCTTTATTTTTCATGAGACAAGGCAACATATTTCATTTTTAAAAAGAAGGGACCTAAGAAGAGCTTAAGTACTAGAAGACAAGGGAGCAAACTTCAAATCAAAGGAAAATGAGAGATTTCAGAGGCCCAAAAGTCTTTCTTCTCTCTTCCTCTACAACACGTGACGACACATGAGAGGCTCCAAGGTTTCATATCGGACCTCAGAACCTCGGAATATCAAGAAAGTTAGAGTGACCACCTTATGCTAAAACGTCGAGGATTGATATCAAGGAAATAGGAAATATGTAGGACCCATATCGAGGATCAGATATCAGAAGTTTCAATGAGCAATCTCTTAAGAAGTTACGAGGTCGGGGGCTTCCGATATATTGGCGCGCGGTCATAGCCCCCAATACCATGAAGCAGAAAAGATAAAGGATAAGAGAAAGGAGCCAAAGCGTTGATGAGGGGCCCACTAGATAAAGGTTGCGTAGCTTCTGGGTGGTTCGCCACTCATCTCCGCCTTGCCGCCTTTCGAAAGCAATGCAGAGGGGCGAATTGTCCGGACATTAAGCTTCTTTGCCCCTCTGGAGTTGACTATTCAAAATTTGATCCAACAACGGAGATTAATTTTTGGGGGGCAAAGGAGAGGTTTGTCTTCCTGTTCGACCTCCGAAGCAAGGCGGGGACCACACTACCGGGAGGATTTCATGCGTTGGCACTATGATTCAAGAAGATAGGAAGAATTTCAAATTTTCAAC
>APFE030835051.1:0-15333 GCA_000404065.3 Pinus taeda
AATCCCCAAAAAACGTCGTTTAGGGCCTCAAAACGGCTCCGGAAGTTCAGGACCCGAAAAACTGCTAAAAATAGCAAGTTGTGCTACAATTAAGGAAACTGAAAATGCTAAGAAGGACAATGGTGGGGGTCTAGGTGGACTTGGCAGGTGGCCACCAATATCCACCTGGATCACTCCCCCACTACAAACATAACCTCTTGGTACACATATGTGTGCAAATACCTTGAGCATGGTACAGTTCCCTATAACTTTTCCACATGGAAAAAGAGGGCACTCCAACTTAAAGCATTATCATATCAGTTGGTGCATGGGGTGTTTTTTAGAAAGCACCACAATCAAGTACTACTCAAGTGTTTGGAGGCACGCGATTCAGAAAATGTATTGCATGATTTTCAGGACAAACAAGTCGGGGAAAACTTTGTAGGAAACACTACAACACATAATGTTATGTGGGTTGGATTTTACTAGCCTACATTATTCGAATATGCTCAGGCCTATGCCCGCAAGTGTCTTGTCTGTCAATGTTGTGCCAACAAAAGTCAGAAGTCAGCATCCCCGCTATAGCCCATTGTAGTGGAAGAACATTTTCAACAGTGGGGCTTGGACATCATTGGTGAAATATTCCCACACTCGTCAAAGAAACTCCACTATATATTAACTACTATAGACTATTTCACAGGGTCAATAGAAGTCGTTATGCTAAATAGGTGAACGATCAGGAAGTGATCATCTTTCTGTAATAGAACATCATTCCCAGGTTGATCGTTCCTACATCACTTGTTTTTTACAATGAAACATATTTTTCGTCATCAATACATTATGATTTTTCATTGAAAAATGGTATTATATTGAAGCATTCAACTAATTATTATCTGTAGGGAAATGGTCTTGCCAAATCCATGAACAAGAACCTTATTTTCATCATCAAAAAGACCATATTCTTTGAACAACGAAACTAGCACTTTGCTTTGGTGAATGCCTTATGGGTTGACCAAGTCACACATAAACCTTCTCTAAACACCTCCCCTCACTTCCTGGTGTACGGAAAAGAAGTCATCCTCCCACCAAACATCTACTTTCCCGCTCTCCAATTGTCACAAGAGTCTTAAGGCAATCCTTGTCTTTTAGTCCAACGTAGGATGCACACTTTGCACAAGCTACACGAAGAAAGGTTGAAAGCTAAAGAAAAAATTTTACTTCACCGGAGTCATATCAAGAGGTCATTTGACAAGAAATCTACAAGGAAAAACATCTTTAGTGTGGTTGACGTCTTAAAGTGGGATAAATCCCACGAGGACAAAGGAAAGCACACTAAGTTTCAATTCCTGTGGATTGGACCATACACGGTACACCAGAATCTTGGCCAGTACACATACCATATTCAATCACTTGATGGGAAGATTGACTCTCTCCCTTAAAATAGTATTTTCAATGAAGATTTGGGGTTGTGCGTCGCACTATGTACATAGTATTTTTTGTTTTCTATTTGTTTCTTTGCTTTTGTGTTGATTTTGTTATTGGAATAAGTGGTGTGCCTCATTTTGTTGTGGCTTCTAAGTGTGTGTGTGGCTAACGTATAAAGTCTTATGACGCTAAAGAATTTGGCTAGCCTTCTATCTGTCTTCCTTGTGTTGATTACATATTTTGGTCGATGAAGTTACGACACAAAATAGGATTTGTCCGTTATAAGATTTTTGTTACAAACATGAACCCATGGCTGCTTCAGAAACATCATTCCTATACTCAGTTTTTCTATTGATGTTCTCAATATTATCCCATTAGTAGAAATAGGGAAGGGGAAATCTAAATGAGCAAACCTAAATCAGAGGTCTCTATATTCTTCTCTGATGGAACAACCTCTTATGCTCTTCATAAGTTGAGATCCCTCTTCCACCCCAAAATAAATAAGTGTTGATGCACAATTCTCTTTAAATTAATAAATAAAGGTGAAAGAAGAGAAAGGCTTCCTGCACAGAGAGGTGAAGCAATAAATTCCATCGGGGTAATGTACAGGCTTTTCGGAAGCGGAGCAATGGTTGCGTTCCTGCTTGACTCCATTGGGGTACTATCCAGGCCTGCTGACAGTGGAGCAACACCACGGGTGAAAAAATATACTCTGAAATCTTAACCTCGCTAGTCAAAATACCCCTCCCAACTCGAAACATTGTGATTATGTTGAATCTTATGTTTTTTTCAACCGAGAAGGTATAGGGGGGACCATGTCTTTCCATGGGGTAAGTGGGAATGCCAAAGTGATCTGCATGATGAATCAATACTCCCTAAGGAACTAAGGCCCTACCTAAAAGAAACTAACCAAGATAGAAAAGTTGGAGTTCAACCAATGTGTCACCAAGTGCTGTAGTTATTGGAACACCCTCAAAATTTTTGGATTGCACTCAAATTTCAGAGTCTTCCTTGGCCTTTTCCTCAATTTTTGCAAACACTCAAGCTCATTTCATGAGATTTCTTGAAGTGCTTTGGCCCCTTTTTCTTGTTGGATTAACTATCATCTTTTGGCATGTTTGAATACTATATAATGTTTGCGAGCCCTTTCCGGTCGAAGGTCAATATTTATGTATATGAGTTGTCCCAACCATGTAAACATTCAATGCACTCATACAAAAAGTCTTAAGCATTGTCACACAAGTATCATCACGGTCATCCCAAAGTCTATCTTAAGTGTCACACTTGTCGCATCTTGTCATGAGGCAATCACACATAGGAGAATGCTTTTCTTCTGTGTTATGATGGTCTATGTTTTCATGTCGTCAAATTATGCTAAGTGTGTGATCACAATTCAATTTCATCACGAGTCCATCTCCCTTCCTAGATAGCCATTTTCAAAAAACCTTCCCCACCAAGAAACTTAGCTTCACGAGGCCCTGACTGAGTTACGCACTACACAGTCTCATCCCTCTTAGCTATGACCATGCTACCTGGAACTACGCAATGCACAATCATTTTCATCTAGGGTTGTTGTTCTATGAAAATCCCAGAGTCCAGCAGCCTACCTTGACCTCCATAATTGCATAGCTATGCCTTCCAGTCTACCTTGAACTATGCACTTCACACTTTCAACCCTGGATATTTTCCTTTACTTGTTGGAACTACAAAATGAGCAAAGAGTCCAACCTCCCCTAGCATCTAAAACTACATAGATGATTTCTCGAGTGCCCTTTCCTTAGTCGAACCTCACTCCCTTTAGAAACTGGACAAATATTCCCTCCAGGCCTCTCTATTGCCTAGTCCCCCTTGCCTCTTGAAAATGCACAATCTTTCCTATTAGGGTTCCATCCCGTAGCAACCACTGTCTTATTGAACTACACAACTTTGTCACTTAGTGGGCACTACGCAATTTTTTCCCTTAGTGGGGATTATGTAAAAAATGTCCCTTGGTCCAGCCTAAGCTACACTCTACGTAGTCTCAGTAATCAAACTCTCTCCCTGTCTACTGGAACTACGCAATGCATAGTCACTAGACCCTTTCTCCTATTTTGTGACTTATCTTGTGTTGATTTCATCAATAATAATTCATCATCTTAAACTAGGGATTTTTCAGATTGATGTCATCGTGTCATGAGTGGATTCCAGGAACAAGTACAATATCAAGTCATGGCAAGATGATGAAGAAGGAGAAGGAAGCATGGAAGCATGCCTAAAGACTCTCTTATGGCTAAGCTTACAAGTGGATCGATCAAGAGGAAGAAAAGGGACACACATTTGCAACTACCATCCAACACATAAGATCATTAAAGACCCTACGTCACCAAGTTATGCGGAGGATAAGAGAAAGCATATCGAAGAAGACATCTAGCACTTAGAAGTAGAAGTTAGTTGAAACTGCCACATCATCAAGCCTGTCCATTTCAAGAGTGTCATGTCAATTCATGTCATGATTTGTCATATGACACATCCCTATTGTGGACCATGTATATTGCTATCAAATTTATTGTAAAGTGGAAGTCCAAAGGACACACATGAATATGAAGAGTCATGTAAGTTGAAAAGTCATAGGAAGTTGAGCGGTCATGAGGGTAGTCAAAGCGTAACAAGGGAGAAGCATCACCCCTTGGTTATATATACCCGCTCATTGTGTGAGAAAAATAATTTTCACCATGGCTCCTCCCACAAGGCATTAGAGAGATTAGCTAGTACTTTGAGGAGAAATAAGTGACTTGAATGTCCTACTACTGGGGCTAGTGATGTACATTGTAAACATGTGTCTTGGAACTTTTTCTTAATAACATAATCCTTTTAAGGTCAACAGATTCTTCATGCATGGACTATGAATGTTTGTAAGACTATTTTGTGGATAGTTGTATTTCATGTTTGTTTTCACGAGTACTAAGATAGTTGAACAATTTATGCTATTTTAGTTCTTATTTTATCGAGAATGTGCTGTAATGGTTATTATCATTGTCCCATCCTTGTGTAATATTTCACGGGATACTAGAGAGATATTTCCTTGTTTATTGGTTGTAACGACCATCACATCAACTATGGACTATTCTACTAGATGTTAAACAAGTCCTCTGGTTCATGTGTGTCTCCTCCTGGGTGGTATTGTTACCTCTCACTTAGAGGCTCACTTTTCTCTCCCCCTTTGTAGTAGAATAACCTCGACAAAGTTGCACTGAACACTCACCGAGCACACTCCCCTTGCTTTTCAAAGACACCATTTCATCACTCTCTTGTGCTAACAGCTAGAGCCAAGGAAAATACTTAAGGATTTGGCAACTGGGCCATTATACCAGATGGGACTCCCACACCAAATGGTGTGAGGTATGACTGGGACTTCATATCTGAGATATCCCCTACATGTTGGCGGGTCCAACACCGTCAACATACTATTGTTGGCGAAAATGGATGTAATCATATTCATCATGCATGCCAAGATAGTAAGGACCTCACATAATCATCAGCAAAGGTTGAAATTCCTCGATATCTTGACAAGTAACCAAATAGAAAGATGTTAAAACATAAATATCAAAGGATGTAAAACAATAGTCATCTGATGTGCTGCTGCAAAAATGACAAGTCGAATGACAATCATCATATCCAGAATACTTATCATATGAATTGATTAAGGTGTTAGACTCCGAGTTTGTAGTTAACAGAGATAAACCATTTTGAACAACAATGCAAGTTCTCTGAACAATAGAATCAACTCCCTTGCATGCCAAATTTGGAAAATCGTTTTCCTGTAACTAGTGACAAATTGTACCAGCATTGCAATCATCGAAATAATTGAAAAGGAATTCTAGTATAGCGAACCAATGAAACTATTAAATATGTAATGAATGAAAAACAAGAACCTAATCCAACAAATAACTCAAGCACTAACACTCAAGAGGACTTATGGTGTCATCAAGACATTCACAAGAGAGATTAGGAGTTGATTATCCACCATAGCCCTTAACATATATGAATTCTTCAGTCAAAGGCAATATTCAAATCAATTTTCTTCGTAATTTTGTGCATTCATGGAAGGTATACAATCCAAACCCAAGTTTGATCTAAGAGATTTACGTGAGGATGAATTCATTACAAAAGTATTAACAAAAAACCGATCTCAAAAAATAGGAAAATTATAACGAGAAATTCCAAAGTCCATTAAGAACATTTTTTAATCTAGCGAAATAATATGAATAAAATAATTATGCAAGAAAATCCAGAGCTAACATCGTTCAAGAATTTTAACAGTATTGCAAGAACCTGACATAGTCATCAACGAGAGTTGAAGATCCTCGACTTCTAGACAAGTTCCAAAACTTCTAAAATACATATAAGAACATCTTATAAATTGATTCAGATCATAAATTTCATGTGGACAGTTGTTATCGATTAAGCTAACAAAATCACCATTATCTGGACGACAGTTATCTACATCATTGGTTTGATCAGATTTTTCAACTAAAACAAACAAATTGCTCAAGTCATAATATTCCTCTAATTGCAGGTCTGAGGATGTATGAATCGGAAAAATCACATGATCACACTGATTCAAAGAGTTTCCCCATGGAAAATTTTAGGGGCTAATGTTCGCCCAGTGGGCTAATTTTCCATGATTATTCCAAAAAACAAATTTGCCAATTTCCAATTTTATAAAAGATGATTCGCCCAAATTTTAGAATATAAAATTATTTTACCTTAAAATCACCAACATTATATATATACTAGATATAAAATCATTATAATTTTGAATAATTTTACAAATATATCAATAAACATTTTATAGTTTCCATATTAGGGATCAGTGAGATTCACCAATGTTTTTAAACTTCAAGAAAATTTTCCGTCCTTAAAATTTTCCTTGGTTTCCCCCATACAAGAAAGATATGATAAGGTATGGCATGGATGCTCTATAATTTCATCGCTTTCTTCTTCATTATGGATACTCTCACTATCTTCTATCATTTCATGATGTGACTCATGAGATAATAAACTTGAAGAACATTGAGAGTCTCCATCACAAGTTGATGCATTGTAAAAAGTATAGCACAAAGGATATGAAGGTGAAGAGGAAGAAGTGTTCATAATATAATATTCTTTAACTCAAATAAATCTAAGATATAAATCTTTCGAAATAGATTCTTCTTTAGAAACTAGAAGACTAGCTGGTCCACTTGGGTAGTCATCATCATATGTATCAATAGATTCATCGTCCTTAGAATGATTCATTCCCAAGACTTGAGATTGATTGGGAAAATTTATCGCATTTAATTGAATACTACTATTACCAAATTCAATATCGACCAAAAATGAGGAAACACCATCTTTACATGGAGGATTTTTAAAAAGAGAATAAATATTGAAAGAAACCTCACATTTCTTCTCCTCTACCTATGAAATGTGACTACCCTGCTTAGATTTGAAATAGATCGATTAGGTAGAACAAGGGACAATGGGTGATGAAAAGGGGATGGTAAAGGATGACAGGTATCAAAATTAGACTCAATATTTAAGTTATGATCAATAATATTATCTTGCACAATGGAGGAGTTTCTCTTCACCATATGTTTCATGAACCATTCTAAGATTTCCTCCATGAGATCTGAATTATGAAAAATGGAAAGAGGATGACACTATGGATTAGGAATTTGATTTGCAGATTTATCAACCTTATTATCATCGGTAGAAGGCACTCATATCAGGACTGAAAAAGGAGGAGGACAAGGCACAAAAATAGTAATAGATTCCTCCTCTAAAATTAGAGGTGTCTCATGATTCACAACTTAGGGAAGTAGAAACATTAGGGGGTTTAGGGTCACAGTGAAAATATAAATGAACCAAATACTCAAAATTTTGCTTCAATAAATCCCAATGTGTACCTTCTTCATGAAATTCACAACAAAGGTGAAGTAATCGATTAGACAAATCCTCAACTAATTCATTAGGATTCATTCTTAACTAATTAATTCTTTTAAGAACATCTCGGTAATCATACTTATCGAAGGCTTGATAAATATCCTGGAGGAAATGATGAAAAGAATGGAAGGAAGTAGATGGTAAGGTATGACACAATCGATTAGCTTGACCTTCAAGGGTGTGGAATAAAATCACACAAGCAAAATCTTCATCATCAATTTCGTAAGATTCACAAATTTAAGGAAAACCACAAATGCGCTCGGCTATGGATGTTCCATCCTCACCGTGAAACTTCATTGGAGACAAGTGATAAAGGGGTTCATCGGGGATCGAAAATTCACAAATGGATAAATTAGAGAAACACCGTGCGAGTATTATTTGAGAATTAGCATATAAAGATAAGATATTTAGAACAGACTCAATGGGCAAACCTTTTCGTCTGGCACTCCTTCTAGCACCATTTTTTGAAGGTGCTAGAAAGTTGTCAACCAAGGAGGTCTCCCCGATGTGAAGTCACAATTAGACGTCACACAATTGGAGTATGATCCCCATCTGGAGCATTGGCATGGTTTCCATGTATCCTTGTATATTTTCATTGGCTACAAAGTTTAGCACAAGAGAGTAACACACAGGTATTTTTGAATCAAAAAGTGAGTATGCCTTGTGAAATGTTCAGTTGTGGAAGTATCAAGGTACTTCTACCAAAGGGGAAAAGAAAATTTTTCCCTTTAAAGAAAAATATTACTACTAATCTAGAAAGGGCATATGACCATACACATATGAATGAATCGTTGATCAATGAGTGAAATAGTTCACAAGGAAGAAATGATTGTTAAAGAAAATACAACACGCCTTCAACAAGATAAGTACCAAATCCACCGAAATAGTTCAATTTCCTTAGTACAGACAACAATAACATGCATCACAAACATTCAAATAATACTTACAATATTCAAGACATATGAATGAAAGCATGTTGGCTCAAAGAGCTTCTAAATTAAGTAAAAGGTCCAAGATACATCAAGACAGTGAACACCACTAGCCCCAATAGGGGGTTATTAAAGAAGTCACTGACTTGTCCAAAACAACTATCTTCCTCTCCAATGCCTCATAGGAGAAGTTAAGGTGAAAATTCCTTTTCTTGTACAATAAGGGTGTATATATAACAAATGGGGTGATCCTTCACCTCCCTTATGACTCTTCGACTACCATCATGTCTATTTGACTTCTTTATGAATTTTTAGCTATTACATGAATCTTCCTTTTCTATACATGACTCTTGGACTTCCTCTTTACAATTCATTTTTTTAATATGAATATACATAATCCACAAAATGGTGTGGAACATGATGACTCATGACATGATATGACATAACATTGATGACATGGTGTGCATGATGACATGGCAATGTGAGGTCATTCCTTTTTTATTCTTTCTTTGTGTCTCTTTGAAAGATAGATCATGATCTCTTATGAATTAGTATAGAGTCTTCATGCGGTCATGATCTTTGATCTTCGATTGTAATTTGGTGTTCCTTCACCTTCTTGCTTCATGATCATCTTGTCTTCTTAGCTCCATAGCTTTCTTCTATCATGGTCTACTTCACATTTTCCTCCATCGTCATCCTTTCATGATAAGATAGAGTACCTACAACTAAAATCCATACATGACAAGATGATATCAGTCTAAAAATTTGCTAGTCTAACATGCTTTATGATAGCAACTCACTAAGTTATAAGAGAGTGATAGGATGGAAGACAACTTGAGGAATTGCGTAGTTGAGGAGCTCAAAAGGTCAGGGACCAAGATTGAGCCTTCATACCATGTAATGTTTAGTTCATGTAGGCTAAGTATAGTCATATGCGCAGTTGAGGGGATCAAAATGTTAGGCTGAGGGCTTGAGCCTTGAGGTTACGTAATACGTAGTTCCAAAAGGAGAGAGGTCAATTGATTGATTATTTGCATAGTTCAAGAGTTCAAAGTTGAGGCTTGATGCTTGAGAGTGCACAATGAAAAGTTATGGAATGCCATGGCTAAGTGCCTATGTGGTTGAGGGGCTCAGAATGTGAAGCTTCGGGTTTGAACCTTGAAGTTGCCTAGTGTGTAGTTCTAAAAGGAAAATAGGTCATGTGATTACACAGTTGCACATTTTAGGAGCTCAAGGCTTACAATTGAGCACTGAGAATTTTCAATGCGCATTTTAGGCTGGGATAGAAATAAATATTATGGAGTTCTTGAGGTTAGGCGGTTGGGCCCGAACATTAAGATTACATAGTGTGCAATTCTATGACGAAAATACTATGCATTACACAGTCCCAAAAGGAAAGGTTTCTTCTTGAGTAGTGAGACTACACAATGCACATTTCATAAGGGTTGGATGAGGCTGAGTGACCCAATCGGGGAGTTTCCCGAGTTTTTACTAAGTATGTGATAAGTTAAATGAAGTGAACAAGAACAAGACTCGAGCATGATCACACACTTACATCAATTGAAAATACAAAACACGACACCAAAAACACATGAACACATACTTCCTAAGTGCTACAACATTGGGACCCTCACTCCCAGTGCCACACTAAAGATACACTTTGTGATGAAAGCGATGACGCTTGTTTAACAGTGCTTGAAACTTTGGAAATGGGTGTGATACATCTTTTCATGGTAAGAATAACTCATTATCACAAATTTTATCCCTTGAAACAAACCAAATCTCCACTTTACATCATAAACAACACTTCCCATGCCAAAATATGAGATTTGCTATATGAAAAGAAGAGTGTGAATGACACACGAAGTGATTGAATGATGGTGAATGAGACACATGCCAGAGTAAGGATAACATGAAAATGAGACTAATTCAAGTGAAATCAAGCAATAATGACAGTTGAAATCATGAAAAATGACACTCCTAAAAATGAAGGTGTGCAAAAGCAATAGTTTGAAAAAATCACTGAAATAGAAGTACGAACACAGCCAAAAGTGAGAGACTATCAATGTCGGTATGCATTGATTGTCAACATGGATTCAAAATTACACGGCCAATGTATCGATGGAATTTTCTAGACTTGTTAAACCTTTTGTTAAGGAATGCTCTCATGAATTAATTACATATTGAGCATGTATGAGCACGTGACTTCGACACTTACAATCAAAGAAGGGAGCTCAAAGACTTAACTCGTCATCACCCAACCATGAAGTGACTACAAAATGATCGATGACAAGACCTACAATAGGATCCAAAATTCAAGTGTAGGAAAAAATTTTGACGGTATTTTTCACAGTGACAACATGTTGCAACCCCATGGGGGACATTAGGAAACTAGGGAAAATCCTCCCCTCTCCTGGATAGGCCAGTAATAAAATATATGTCCTCCTCATAGGGCCTACACAACACCCCTAGACTAACATGGAAACTCTCCTTCTAGACACTCCAACTCCAAATAAGATGTTCCAACAAGATAGAATGTGCCTTCAGGGATGTAGCCTCTGCATAGTACTTAAGGAGACTTACATTCCTTAAGAGCTCTGAGCTTGTTGTGTTAATAGGGTAGTTGTATAAATCGCTCTCCCTCTCTTGGGACTGCCATGGTTGAACCACATATACTGGTCCTCCATTTTCTCCTACTCTTGATGATGATCCCTTTGTTAATGTCTATGCTACATGATTGACATATAAAATACATTGGCCTCATACATAAAACACAATTTTTTTGTAGTATACCTATGGGGGATAGTATGGGGTACAAAGGGAGGTACCCAAGGGAATAATGTAATAATGGGATGGGCCATAGTAATAAATAAAGTGGTTAACCTGTATCATGTAAGGGACCACAAGTAGTTAGCAATAATTTAATAAGCCCATTGTATTAGATAGATGGTATTGAGGGAACCATGGTAATGACCCATGTTATTGTATGTATGAGGCCTATATAGAGGCTACAGACTCCCATGGAGACATGTCAAGGAATATTGTATGGACAAGCATATGGCTTGTGGAGTGTTCTCCTTCCTTAAGGAGTGAATATATGGTGTTACCCTACCTTAAGGGTTTTGATCAATAAAGAAGAATTTATATCTATTTTTATCTTGTTATTTCTAGGTTTGTTTTTATATTTTCAGGTCAGATCTATTACAAGTGGTATCATAGCACTTTCTTGGGTAAAGCAGAGAATTTTTTTTTTCAAAGAATTTTTTGGGCGGTAAATTTGCAAATCATATATGTATGATCTGGTGCAAAATTTGTAGAATCTAATTGCAAATCTAGGTTGTTTGTGAAAAAATTACCCAATTTGTAAAAAAAATCTGCCAAATCAGAGTCTAGATGAGGGAGATATCATTGATTTAAAAATCAGTTGTGTTGTAGACATTTTTTGGGGCGGCGAGATTGCATATCAGATATGTACGTTCTGGCGCAAAATCTGTAGAATCTAATTGCACATCTGGGTTCTTTGCAAAAAAATACCCAATTTCAAAAAACAAATCGTTCGATTTGGAGTCCCGATGGGGGAGATATCAGTGATTTAAAATCATCTCTTTTTTCATAAATTTTTGTGACAACGGGATAGTTGCAGCGCAAATCGGAAATTTCAGTGCCTTGATCAGGGTTTCTATTGCATGGTTAGAAGCAAAATGGTTGTTCCATTTCTCAAAACAGGTCATAATAAGGATTCTGAGCAATATTGACCGAATTGTGCCCATTTTAAATTTTCGCCAATTAACTGATTTCTTTTCAAAACCCCCTTCTTGGCTTGTAGGAATATGTTTTCAGGAAAAAATGATGGGCCGACTATTGAAAAATTTATATGAGAGAAGAAGGTTGACTTTCCAGGGTATTAGAAGGGAAAAATAGGGTATTATTTGGAAGATGAGGCTACTATATGGTGGAAATCACTTTACAGTGAGTTTCTGAAGTTACGTAGTGCTCACGAAATTGAAAAACAATTGTTGGACAAATGGTCTCATACTGGAAAGAAGAAAACCAAAAACCCTAGCAAAGATTTTATTTTTACAGGGAAAGGTAATGTTCCTACCATTGAAGAATTCATAGAAAGAGAAAAGTCATTATGGCCAGCACATTGGGAATGTTTACTATCGCTTAGTATGAAAGAAGAGGCTGCCATATGGTGGAACTCACATGACACGAAGCAGTGGTCCAAACTTTCGGATGAAGAATTTGAAAATTTCCTTTTAGACAAATGGTCTCATGCTAGAAAATAGGGGAATGAGACATGTAGGGGGTTATTTTGTAGTGGAATCTCCTTATTATAGGTTCATGGATATATTCAAAAGGAGAAGATCACTGTGTCTATAAATCCTAGTTGCAAGCAAAATCTTATAGATTGCAAGCTCTAGCAAAACAAATGGAGCACACACAGGTAATAATTAGAAGGTGCAAGTTTATAAGGATTTGAAGATTTCTATGGACATGTATGTATTGCATTCTGATTTTTATGCTTCAGGTGTGGCTAATGTGGATGTTGTTTTGGATTGCCCTTAGATGGAATCTGTGGCTACTATCAATATTAATGTGCAGAAGAATTCCTGAAGCTCTAGTATAAAAAGAAAAAAATTACATTACAGGATATTTCCATCAATAAACAGGTAGAATCCAAGGAGGCTGAAGCAAAAGATGTTCCAGGGACTGAAACATAAGATGATGAGCCATTGATGGTCGACAACCAAACACAAACATCAAACCAGGTACCAGAAAAACAAGTAGAGTCCAAGAAGGCTGAAGCATAAAATGTTACAGGTACGGATACATTAGAGGAGGAATCCATGGTTGAAGTAATATTGGAAGATAAGCAACAACAACAAACACCACAACATGTACCAGATACCAATCAGGCTCCATTAAGTGGTGAATTAAATAAAGATACACCATTGGTTAAGACTTCAGCATATCACCACCCACATCACCTCGCAATAAAACAACCAACACAATGGCAACATATTAGCCACAAGGACAACAACCCCCGAATGACAAATAGAGAGGGGCAATGATCCACCCGCTACAATCAACACAAAAGAGCTTCCAAGATCAACTTCAATCTCATGCGAGCAAGGCACTAGCTAGATCAAGGATTCACCTTTCTCTTGGATGGCTAGATGCACATGCATGGTACCAGTTGACTACTCTTTTGAGTAAATCTTATTATTTGTGTTCTTCTTATGTTTCAAGGACGTAACATGTTTAAGGAGGGTGGAATGTAGTATACCTAGGGGGATAGTATGGGGTGTAGAGGAAGGTACCCAAGGGAATAATGTAATAATGGGATGGGCCATAGTAATAAGTAAAGGTGCTGAGGACAGATAATGGTGGAGAATTTTGCAGCAAGGAATTTGAAGAATTCTGTAAGAAGTGTGGTATAGCATGGCAGAATACTACTCCATATACACTTCAGCAAAATGGAGTTGTAGAAAGAATGAACAAGACGTTGATGGAAAGGGTAATAAGCATGCTCAGTGGTGCCGCGTTAGGACAAGAATTCTGGGCAGAGGCAGTGGATACTGCATGTTACCTGGTCAACAGGTCACCTTCATCAGCGTTGGAGGATAAGACTCCACAAGAAGTATGGACTTGTAAGAAACCCTCTCTTTCACATCTGAGGGTATTTGGATGTGATGCATATGTACATGTTCCAAAGGAGAAACGAACCAAGTTGGATAGTAAATCTGAAAAGTGCATCTTATTGGGTATAAGGATGGTTTAAAGGGTTATAAGCTTTGGAACCCAGTAACAAGGAAGGTTGTGTACAGTCGAGATGTGGTGTTCAGAGAGGTGAAAGATGTTATTAAACATGAAGTCCAACCAAAGGAACCTGTGAAGATAGAGTTTGAACTAAAGGAGGAAGAATCAGACTCTGTAGCAGAGGAGGAATCAGAAGATGAAGAGCCACAAACTCCGGCTGTGAGAAGATCAGCTCGAGAAAGAAGGCAGCCAGAAAGGTATAGTCCATCTGCTTTCTGTTCAAACTTTGCTTTGTCTGTTACTGTGATGATCCCAGAAGTGTGAAGGAAGCAGTGGATTCAGAGGATGGAAAACTCTGGAAAGAGGCCATGGTTGATGAAATTGCATTTTGGCACAAAAATGAGGCTTGGGATCTGGTGGAGTTGCCGGCTGGAAGGAAACCCATTGGCAGCAAATGGGTGTTCAAGAAGAAGACAAATGCAGAAGGGAAGGTGGAGAAATACAAAGCTCGGTTGGTAGCAAAAGGTTATTCCCAGGTGCCGGGAATTGATTTTGGTGATATTTTTTCTCCTGTTGCCAAGGTAACTTCTATTAGATTACTTTTATCTGTTGCTGCTGCTTTTGATTTTGAGGTAGAATAGATGGATGTGAAGACAACATTTCTTCACATGGATTTGGAAGAGGAAATCTACATGAAGCAACCTGAAGGCTTGCGGTGAAGGGTAAGAAAGAACTAGTATGCAAGTTAAAGAAGTCTCTGTATGGGTTAAAACAGTCACCAAGGATGTGGTATCAGAAATTTGATACATTTATACGGGGACTTTACTTCACCAGAAGCAAAGCAAGATCATTGTGTGATTTTAAATTATGGTGCCGTGTTTAATTTATTGGTCTTGGTATGTTTGATGATTATGTTGTTTGGTTGGAAATGACAAAGAAATTATCTAGGATTTGAAGACCTAATTGTCCTCCAAATTCGACATGAAAGATCTCGGTGCTGCAAACTATATTTTGGGCATGGAAATTAAAAGAGATCGGGCAAGAGGAAGCTCTGGTTAAACCAGAGGAAGTATGTCGAGACAATACTGCAGAGGTTTAATATGCAGGATAGTAAACCGGTGAAGGTTCCTATTCCTGTAGGTGTGAGGTTATCTGTTGAACAGTGTCCAAGACACAAGAAGAGGAAGAGGACATGTCCCGTGTTCCATATGCAAGTGCAGTCGGTAGCTTGATGTATGCAATGGTCTGTACTAGACCAGACATTGCACATGCA
>APFE030835053.1:0-16071 GCA_000404065.3 Pinus taeda
TCCTGTCATCGAGCCCTTAGTTTATGATAATTAATGCTGAAGCTTTGTATCCCCTCAAATCTTTATCTTTCTTTTCCCCACCAACCATTCGGAGGAAAAGTGACAACTATTTGATTCTCGTCCGTGACTACTTCAGATCCTTATCTCGAGCGTGCAATCAAATATCAGTCTTTTAAAAAGAATCCCCATGGTCAAATTTATTAAATAGAAAGTTTGAAAAGTAGGGCGACAACAGAATTCTAAACATGTTAAAATTCATGAATTATCAACGGTGTCCTTATATAAAATTTTAAAAATTAGCTATCTCAAACATGCAATAATTATAATTATTCGAAAATCTGAAGTGCAGACATAAGATTGTGACCCCACAATAATATCAGCATGCTCAATCAATCAAGGTTGGAACCCCACAACGATGTCATACCAATATACAATTCCTTTCCCTCCCATGATGGCCATTTTTATTAAAGTGGTGTTTAATTATTTTTTCTTTTATTCTCCATTCAATGTGCTTTGAGATTATAAATTCAAATTACATTTAAGATTGTGTTTTAAAAATTTAAATTTTTTTAAATTAAATAGAGTAAATATAAATAAAAAGTAAATATTTAATAAAATACAAAGAAATTGAAATATTTTTATTTCATAAACAATTAATTATATATATTTTATATTATTTTTTTAGTAAAAATTACATAATTTAATTGTTAAATTAATAATGAAAACAATGCTGTTTAGTAAAAATGTAAATTGATAATATTTCAATATAGATTTTCCTCACTTTTATTTAAGAAAAACAAATTTAATCACTAATAATGAATAAAAAAACAAATTTAAACTCTGACCAATATCTTTACATTTTAGACCACTAACCTATTTTCCTAAATTAAATTAATAGTGTTTACCTATTTTCCTAAATTAAATTAATAGTGAAAACAGAGCGATTATATAAAAAAATTAAGTTAGCAATCTGTCCATATAGATTCTCCTCACCTTTATTGAAAAAAAACTAAGCTACCTAAAGTTACCCACTGATAATGAATAAGAGGACCAACTTCAACTCTTACAAAATATCTTTAATTTTACCTATTTGCCTAACTCTCGTAGAAATAACTCATAACGAAAGCAAAATGATTTATAATCATAATCCACCACCATACCAATTTGATATGTTACTGAACAACTCCGTTGCAATTAAATTACTATGTTACCTATTAGCGTTGATCCTCTGTCTATTCCTTCACATTGTGGTTACGTATCAGTCTTTTTCTTCCCATTGTTTCTATATCAGTAGTGCTATTCTCTGCGCAAGCATTGTCAAAAATAGTGGTGGCGCGGACAGACTAATCGCTTTCCAGTCTGAATCATAAACTACAAATACAATATCCACGCTTTGACGTGGTCGTTACTATCCAAAGATTTACTGTGACAATCTTTTTGAGCAGGTAGAATCTAATTTAATTATTGCTATATATGTTCAACGTTTTTACCAAAGAGAAGCGGCCAGGCAGTGCAGTGGCTGTCTACTGAGCTCCAAGCAGAGGAGATCGTCAGTTCTGGAATTACGAGCGAAACAATATATCAACATGGATACATCTCCTTGCTGCTCGAAAAAAAGGCTCAACCGCGCGACCTGGAGCAGAAAGGAGGATATGCTTCTCTCCGAACACATTCGGATTCATGGCGATAGTGGTAGATGGACAAATCTCCCCAAAAAATTAGGTGAATTTCAGAAAACCTTATTTTAGTAGAACAAACATATTTTTTTATTTATATATATTTTGGAGATTCAGTAGAATTCATGGGATTTAGTAGAATGTATAACTTGAATGACTACGGTGGGCAAATTCAAAGCAGTACCAAAACATCTCAGACACTAATTTTGATATCTCAGCGAAACATAACATTTTAACTATTTGAATTTATTAAATTTCAAACATCATAAAAGAATTTACAATCTGAGGCTCATTTATTTCACAACGTATGTGATCAATTTTAGATGATAACTGAAAACACTTTCAAGAATCATGAATCTCACCACTCCGATCTCGATAAGGAGTTTCTACAACATCCTAATCTTGGACATCGTTATTTTTACCTACAATTAGACCTGATAAACCCTACTCGGAGATGACTGGCTAGAACTTAGAAAAGAAGAAAGAAAGAGAAACTATGGGATTAATTGGTTATTTTACTTCATGACTCTTAAATCTTTTTTTGGGGAGGGAAAGAGGGTGTTTCGAGTTTGTATGCTAAGCAATTGAATGCTTTGCAACATTTTGAAATTCAATTGAAATCTAGAAAATGTATTTAATTCAACGGAATAAAATACATTGTCTTTCATTAGAAACAGCGAACTTATTTATTTCATGAACAGCTCTATGTAAAACTGTAAACTAGTCGGATCTTCATAGCTTATACTTCTATCTCAGGTCTGTGTCAAATGACTAATTAATGTAAGATTTCGATGGGCAGGTCTTCAACGGACCGGAAAGAGTTGCAGATTACGCTGGCTGAACTATCTTCGTCCCGACATTAGACGCGGAAACATTTCACCTGATGAGGACAAGCTTATAATTCGCCTGCATCGCCTTCTTGGTAATCGGTACGCGGAAGATCACTGAACATTTATTCACTTATAAGAATCCACTGATTCCCCATGTTGCAGGTTCAACTTGATAAAGTAAGAAGTGTGATGTAAATGATATATGCATGCCCACAGGTGGTCATTGATAGCAGGACGACTACCAGGACGAACAGGCAATGAAATCAAGAACTATTGGAACACTCATCTCAGCAAGAAGCTATTGTCTATGGATGACTCTCAAACCAATTTGACTGAGCAATATCTCAAAAAAAGATCAAAATCTCCTTCTACCCTACAAAATCCTGTGTTCAAAACAACCCCCGTCAAAATAACAACGGCGGTGACACACTCTGAAACGGCAAGTGCAGACGGCTCCAATGGTTATGGTTGCAGTAATCGTAGTTCACAGGAAGCATGTAGTGTTGCGATTTCTAATTCCACGTCATGGTGCGACCTACCTGTGAGTGATTCAAATGTTAATCTTGTAAAAGCACAAGGTAGAAACTCTACGAGTACCATGTCGAGTTTAGTGGATGAGGAATCCCCACATTCCAATAATTTAGCAGGAGATACAGGTACTCTTGCTGAGAGTTCACCGGATTTGGACGCGCTATCTTCTCCCCACTGGAATCTTCCTCTCTTCTTTGCTTCAGACTATTCAACAGATTTTGGTGTAGAAGAGTTGGACAGGAGAGCGGCCATGGAGATAAATGAGTTTGACGATATCATGTGTTCTGACGAAAGTTATATGCAACACTTTAACAGTCTCACAGTCGCTGATCATGAAGGAATGGAAGGATTCTATGACAACACACAACAGGTGAATTGGATTCATGGACTGGATTATTTGCATGATCTGGATTCATGAAGTCGGTTATTTACAGAAATCAAGTGCGCAGTCGCCAAGCTTGTTACCGTTGGAATCCCGTAAAGAAATTGTAAGAACGGTATACTGTAAAAGTTAGTCCGGAAAACCGTGGACAGATCACACAGGAGATGTGATGGACCATAGTTCTTTAATAAATGTAATTATTAGAACTTCCAACTTCAACTATGTTGGTTCAGTTTGCATGCGTGGTATCTTGTAGTATGTACATTGTTCTACACTTTATAGATGCCTACAAATTTGATTGAGGTTGCATACATTGTATCTTGTAGTATATACATTGTTCTACACTGTAGAGATGGCTACCAATGCGATTTCCAGCACCCTCAAAGTCAAATTTGAATGAATAAACTTTTGACCCATCATTAGCGTTAACATTATTCGTAACGGCTAAAAACTGTACGGTTGGTAAAATATAAATGTGGATGGCCGTTGATGAACCCAAAATAATTTAAGAGATATGGGATGTTGAGTGTGGAGTATTATTCATCAGCGTAGGTTTATTTTAATTCAAGTAGTTTAGATTTATTTTAATTCAAAGTATTTGGAAAGATGAAATTTTTTTATTTTAAAAGAAGTTTGTAGAGATTGAATCTTCTCTGGTATTGGTAAATTTGAAATTAACATTGATCTAAATTGATTTATTACTGGTTATAACTAATTAAAATTAAAATTACTAATTTTATATTTTGTATTATATTTTATTTTAATTTTATATAATTTGATAAATTATAATATTTTTCTTAATAGTAGGTTGTTGTAGAGCTTCTCTAACCCTAGATGATTTAAAATACACTAATTGAAAGTTCGAAAATTAAAACAATGATGATCTCACCTTGAAATAATAATATACTTACCCGAAATTTGACATTCTGAATTATTGGTTTATATATATAAACGTTTTACATTTAGGAGATTCTGTGAGATGCTAAAATTTGACATTGTGAATTATTGGTTTATATATATAAACGTTTTACATTTAGGAGATTCTGTGAGATGTTATAATTAGCCTTGAGTAAGACTGGAATATTTTATATAATATCTTTTTAGTTACGAAAGTGATTTTATTTTTTATTTTTTTATAAGATTTAAATAAAAATTATAAAATTAAATTTTATATAAATTAATTATTTTATAATGTTGTTTTGTTATTTTGAGTTTATCTTTTATGGAATTGAACTATATCATTGTGAGGAAGATTGTAATTTTTGATTCTTTAAAATATGATTTTGAGGAAGATTGTGATTTTTGATTCTTTAAAATATGATTTTGATTATTTACGTCACAGTTCGCATATTCCATTTGTCCTTGTTCCTGGTCAAACACGAACACGGCCACTACTCAACTTTCCTGCTCAGCTCAAAGATTACATGTCATGTTCCTTACCTTTCAATTTGACAATATGTCAGTAATACACAGGCCGTCACAACTTTAAGTCTTTGTGCGCCTTAAAGTCATATGGACCCGAGCAGCTTCAGCTTGTAGAGTATCGTCTTCAGATCGATTATGACAATGAATTCAGTTGCCATCTACGCGATTCTTTATTTACCAAGTAGAGCAAACGATAAAGAAGAAGAGTAGGGTAGGGAAAAGTAATGTCGAACCTTTCCAATTTGCATGTACAGAAAAGGTTGTTCACACAAACCGCTACGCAAGAAGATGAATATCACAATAAAAAGCAATACTAGCGCTGACCGAAAAAATGCAAAACCATCCTATCATATATGGTGGAAACCATGGCAAAGCTTTAATAATAGATAAAGGCACAATATCCTAAGAGTTCAAAATTAGTGCCACTGTGAGAACAAGGGGAACTGTTTAAAAAAAAAACCATCTATTTGTAGAGGAAGTAAACAGCCAACATAAAAGAAGACAGAAACAGTCACAAACAAATGGTTTGTCTTTCTAAGATTCTTGAATGCGACCACACACGCTGACGCAAAAAGAAGATGATGGCATTTCCAACCTTTTCTGGTTAGAATTGACGCTGCCTCGAAAATTTAATTCATGATGTACGTGCTAGAGATACCCAACAAAACGAAACGTTCTCATCTTACGTCGTAATTGAGAAGTTTCCATTCCCAATGCACTCTATTTCTTTTGGGGCACCAAAACCTTTTATCCTGACAAAAAATGGAAGAGGCTAAAACTGAAAAGTGGAGCAACAATTTTTTTCATTCAGTTAAAAAGATTATGTAAGAAAGATTAACCATAAATTATTGTAGTGAAATAAATCATTGTAGTGAAATTCGACTAAACTAAATTAAATCTGAACTGACTATGACAAACAGTAAGATTAATATCTCAACACATCTCGTTAAAATGAAATCATCTATATCCTACATTTTTTGAAAGAGCCTGACATCCTTATATCAACTGTGCCTTAGGCCATAATATGCACACCTTGGAAACTCAATATTTTAGACTTATTATTAATCATAATTAGATTATTTTATAGACTTATATCATAATTAGATCGTAGATTTTAAAATATTTTCAAAATATATATGAATTAAATGGAGTATAGTTTACTCATTCAAATTTTCAAAATATGCAATCTTTTATCATGTATATGGTTTTGTTTTTTTCTATATGACTTTTAAATTTGAAAAGAAAAATTAAGATATTGAAAACTTTATTTGTATATTTATCATGTGTTTTTTTTAAGAAGTTCTAAATTCAAAACCAAAGAGATAGAGTATGTATGCCTTCATAGATTTTACCAGTCAAATTGTTACGAAGAGGTGAATCCCTTGTCCCACAAACAAGTCTCAGATAAGAATTTAGTGTTTGGCTATTAAAAAATTCATTTTTACCTCTAGCTTAGTGCAGGTAACACTTAAAAAAACTTATTGTAACTAGCTGACAATTTGGTTGGCAAAATGTTAGGTTTTCTGGTTTGATTTTAAATAAATCTAGCAGAAATTTTGGGATATCCTAATTACAATGGACAAACTATAAAATTTTCTGTCCACTAAAAGTGGAAAATCCATTTCTAATTTTAAAATGAAGATTGAAACACTATAAACTTCATATTTTGCAATGCCTAATCAATCAAATTTTAATAAAAAATATTTTTGAGATAAAAATGTCACCTGAGCAGACGTTTCCGTGCATATATATATATATATACTAATATATATTATATATAATACATAACTAATACCTTTTGAAGTATCTATGGTGAAACACAGCCCCAATACAATACCAGAAACGAGACGTTGCTTCAACGGTGTAACGCCCTGGGGACCGAGTGCTCCGCGCACGAAGGGCGACCCTCCTACACGTCATCCGTTCACATGAAACAACGACCGTGACCAAACGACATCGGGTGAGACAGTTCGGGCAAAACACAACAGTGGACAGTTGGACGACGACGTAGGCGGCGGCCAACACACACAACAGCAAACGAACAAGTGCGCCAAAGAACCGAGTTCGTTCAACAAATGGACAAACAGCGACAGCGTGGGGACGAGGTAGCGAAACGATCCAAGTGAATGAACGCGCAGGATAATGGAGCACGACACCATACGGGTTTATACTTGGCGTTGGTCGGCTTTGTAAAACAAAGGTCGACCCGCCGATATAACGCCACGGTGGGTAAATCAAAACATAACGCACGTCGGCTTGGTAAGGCGGTGGCCGTTCAAACATTAAACGGGGGTCGGCTTAACCACCGACACCCCTCTCTAATGCGACATAAGATCGTATATATACCACGAACTTGAGGACGATTGGAGGCATCATTCGATCATCTCATTCGATCGCTCTACAAGCTTCTCAACATGCAAGTTCGATGTAGTGAACAAGTGTTCGAAGAAGTGGACGGAGGACGGACGAAAACAGTCGAACGATAATTCTGGACAGTGTATTAAATCGGGCTTATAAGGCAGTACAAACAGTGTGCCTTCGTGACAGGGGTCGATTTGAGAATACAGGTTCGGGCAAACAGTATTTGGGTTTACGGTTTACACCGGTCTTGGCATCGGTGTATGAGCTGTGAGCTCTGTTGTAATTGCGCAGGCCGTGGAGGTTAGTACACGGACCTTGCCAACCATCTATCATCGTGTAGTCGGGGATCGACACACGCATTGTAAAGGATTATTAACCGGGTTAATGAAAAGTATTGCGGGCAGACTCTTGGTGATTTGCACCGCCCATATATCTGCGTTCTTATGTGTTTTAATGTGCGTTGTTATATATTGGTAAACGGGTTCATATATTCGGTTGATGAATGGTTTTTATTAACAGTTAATGCATTTGGTAATTTATAATTGAACAGAATTATAATTAAAGTATTCGGATTATAAGATTACAAGTGTTGTCTAAAGAATTGGATAAGTATAAGGCTCGTGCAGCGATAGCGAAATGAGCTTGATTAAGGCGTAGTCTGTAGGTAAAGTGAAAACTTGCCCGGCAGTGCCGCACGACTCCCGACGAAAAAAATATATAGAGGGCGGGGGCGTGACAGTTGGTATCAGAGCCATAGGTTGGCTGTTAAACGGGCTGTTCGTAAGACTGAAGCAGGATACCGTGGGATCGGTATGAAGGGCAAAGCTGGCGAACAGGTTGTTCAGAACGGGATGGAACTCAATGGTTTTCAAGAACTCTTTAACGAAAGAGCACAGTTGAAAGCCGAACTCAAGCAAGTTGAGAAAAAGTATATGGAGAAACTTGACAATGATAAGATGGTGACCAGCAGGGACCTCAATACAGTCAAGGCTCTTCAATACGAAATATTGGAACGCATGGCAAACTGGAGTTCTGAATGGGTGGCTATACGAACCGAAAACGTGAGGACCCGGGAGGACTGCGCAGAACTGAGAAAAGATCTAGGAGGACTCAAAGATCGATGGGAAAGCTCAACAGATGTTGAACTTGGTGGAATCGATGAAGAGGTCTGCCCTAATGGATCGGGTATCCAAGAGCTTCTTAAAGAGAAAGCTCGGTTAAAGGAGGAAAGTTCCAAGGCAGAATCACGGATCAGACAAATCGAGAAGGAGATAGAAACAAGGCTCCGAGACAAAGAAACGGTCGTAATCGAGCAGGAAGAAATCGACCACATCGACAAAATAGCAGCTCATTACCGAGAGCATCCCATGGACATTCGGAAGTTTGGAGCCATGGGCATGGTAGATGAGCCACTTGGTGACACCATTGAACATAACGCTATGGAGGGGAAGATCGGGAAAGAACGGGAAGCGGCCAGACCGAGTTCCCCGGTCAACTCAAGTGAGACAAAACACATTAAGAGGAAAGTCGACAGAAAGCATGAGCTCATCGACTCCTCGGAAGATGACTTTCTGAAGCAAGTCGCCGAGATAAGACGTAAGACAAAGCAAAGAAAAGGAGACGGTTCCTTGAAGTTAAGCTTTGTAGACGTAATGGTGCGAGGCAAGAGGTTGGCAGCCTTGGTCGATACGGGAGCCACTCACAGTTTCATGAGCAGGAAGACTGCCAAATCCTTTGCGAAGAAGACAAAGTTGGACAGAGAGAGCAGTGCCTTCAAGGCTGTTAACTCTCCTATCAAAGCTATCGACGGACTGTTGAAGGACTCTCAAGTAAGAGTTGGATCATGGTTCGGGAAATTAGACTTGAGAATAGTCGACATGGACGATCATTCCATGGTGCTGGGACTTGACTTCATGAGAATGGCGCAAGCGGTACCAATGATAGATCGTGATATCCTTCTGATCACTGCCGAAGGGAAGAACTTGGAGGTGCCTATGAGCAGGAAGAGCTATTTGGGATACCGGCCAAGGATGACATCGGTGATCCTATACCCCGAGGATCCGAATGTGAAACATACGAATGAAGAACAAAGGAAGTTGGGAAATATGGTTCAGTCCACACAGGAACGAAAATTCATAGAATTTATTTCCCAGGTGGGAAAGAAGGACGAGGGGAATGAGGGGAGGACCTCCCGTTCCTGGAAGCATCTACTGAGGGCACCCTCTATTAGCAGTCTTTGTGAAGAAAAGGCGCACGAAGCAGAACCGGTCATCCCTTCGAAGGTTAAGAAAAACAAAGATTACCAAGGGAGGGACCCGAGTGGAATAGTGGAGTTTTGCCGATATGCCATGGGCATATATGATTTTCAATTAACAAAAGCCAAGTTGAGGGACCTCGGATGCGATGAGGAAGAAATTGATGCCGTGCACGAATACTTGAGGACACAGCATCAATCCGATACTTGGGTGGATGAAAGTCAGGGAGGGAACTTCCTGGCCTTCCTATCTTCTTAAACAAACGAAGGGTCGGGCTCATTGTTGACTGCTCAAGGCAGTGGGCCCGTAATGATACTTGGGCAAGACCGGTGGTCTCAACGGGCACCTGAAATGGGGGTTCCCATGAACGTGACGGGGAGATCATGAAACGAGTGTCTACACTCGGCCAGGTATCCATACATGGTGGACTTGGAGGTTCGAAGTGACGGGGAGCCAAGGATTGTTGCACTACGCCGACCTTGATGTAGTATGGGATGCATACTTCCGAAACATGCACAAGATTATGATTCGGAAGGGCGACTTGGCATAGAGGACCGAAGAGGACACAATGGTGTGGAGGTTGTCGGGACGACAACATAATAGGGTGGGGGAGGATGTAACGCCCTGGGGACCGGGCGCTCCGCACACGAAGGGCGACCCTCCTACACGTCATCCGTTCACATGAAACGACGACCGTGACCGAACGACATCGGGTGAGACAGTTCGGGTAAAACACAACAGTGGACAGTTGGACGACGACGTAGGCGGAGGCCAACACACACAACCGCAAACGAACAAGTGCGCCAAAGAACCGAGTTCGTTCAACAAATGGACAAACAGCGACAGCGTGGGGATGAGGTAGCGAAACGATCCAAGTGAATGAACGCGCAGGATAATGGAGCACGACACCATACGGGTTTATACTTGGCGTTGGTCGGCTTTGTAAAACAAAGGCCGACCCGCCGATATAACGCCACGGTGGGTAAATCAAAACATAACGCACGTCGGCTTGGTAAGGCGGTGGGCGTTCAAACATTAAACGGGGGTCGGCTTAACCACCGACACCCCTCTCCAATGCGACATAAGATCGTATATATACCACGAACTTGAGGACGATTGGAGGCATCATTCGATCATCTCATTCGATCGCTCTACAAGCTTCTCAACACGCAAGTTCGATGTAGTGAACAAGTGTTCGAAGAAGTGGACGGAGGACGGACGAAAACAGTCGAACGATAATTCTGTACAGTGTATTAAATCGGGCTTATAAGGCAGTACAAACAGTGCGCCTTCGTGACAGGGGTCGATTTGAGAATACAGGTTCGGGCAAACAGTATTTGGGTTTACGGTTTACACCGGTCTTGGCGTCGGTGTATGAGCTGTGAGCTCTGTTGTAATTGCGCAGGCCGTGGAGGTTAGTACACGGACCTTGCCAACCATCTATCATCGTGTAGTCGGGGATCGACACACGCATTGTAAAGGATTATTAACCGGGTTAATGAAAAGTATTGCGGGCAGACTCTTGGTGATCTGCACTGCCCATATATCTGCGTTCTTATGTGTTTTAATGTGCGCTGTTATATATTGGTAAACGGGTTCATATATTCGGTTGATGAATGGTTTTTATTAACAGTTAATGCATTTGGTAATTTATAATTGAACAGAATTATAATTAAAGTATTCGGATTATAAGATTACAAGTGTTGTCTAAAGAATTGGATAAGTATAAGGCTCGTGCAGCGATAGCGAAACGAGCTTGATTAAGGCGTAGTCTGTAGGTAAAGTGAAAACTTGCCCGGCAGTGCCGCACGACTCCCGACGAAAAAAATATATAGAGGGCGGGGGCGTGACAAACGGGCAAGGACCAAGATGTCACGACATTTCAAACACAGGTAACTTGCTCGAGTTATCGATTCCAATGCTTGTTTCTTGTCAAAAACACAGGAATGGTTGAGATGAATTTGTTTGAGTAAACTTTTCTGTGATTGCACACAGTTCATGAAGCATAAGTCTCCCCTTCCTTACATAGAATTACAGGACATGAAAAGAAACGATACAATTTTGGTGTGCTGTTTGCAGCACGAGTGTCTACGCATATGCACTCATGGACATGGTTTGGGATCCTGTAGCAATGATCGATATTTTTGATTTTTTTTTTAGCAAAAAAATATCTTTGCTATTACTAAATATAAAATATACAAGCGTTTTTAACTTTCAAAAATAGTGTGTCTTTGTACTATTCAGCTATCATTAAACAGAATCTAATGACACGCTATTCAGCTATCATTAAACGGAATCTAATGACACCTCTCAAAGCATTAAAAAAACAGTGCTCGACCTACAATGCCCATAGAAATAAAAAACTGAAAACTTCTTGTTAGTGGCATAGGCATCAAATATCATCTGCGTTTCTATCTTATACGTCTTCATTTTTATTTTTTCTATTTAAAATGTGTTATGATGAAACACTTACACTATGCAATATCACAACTTATTTTTGTTATTATAATACATCTCTACACCATTTCTAACCCCCCATATATATATATATATAAAAGAGTATATAAGATTTAGACTTCAGGAATGGCAGTACAGGCTAAATTAGCTTAGTCTTGGAATTTTAGTCTATGGGTGTTTTCAATCTCTTAGATGGCCGACACCTGTGAATAATAAATATAGACTTATTGCCGTTGATGACTTACCAAATAGTAGGGCATATTATTGCCTTTAGATTAGGATATAACTACAAACTGATAAATGAAGACATAGTGCCTTTAGATTAGAATATATCAATCAAATAAAGCGAGACAATTTTGACTTTACAGCTCGCAGATCACGGAGTCGAAGGTTTCGAATATATCAATGAAATAAAGCGAGACAATTTTGACTTTACACCTCTCAGATCACGGAGTCGAAGGTTTGAACTTTGTACAACGAGATCTACTTTATTTTTATTCGTGAAAATAAGCAACATAGAGATTGATCTCAACGAATGGGGGCAAACACACAGATCAATCATGGGAAGATGGAAATACGGACTTCATGAAAAACAGATGGTCATTCATTCATGAAATAATCGTGAGGTTTAGCCTTATTTATTAAGGCGAAGAGGTTACGTTGGAATGTATTTTGATGAATAGAAGAGGAAGGGATATATATAATATATGTTCTCCTGACATATTTTACATGTGTTAAGATAGAATTTTAAAAGTTAGGTTTAGAGTATGGTTTAAAACTGTGTTTGTTGTGAGTAAGAGTTTTTTTTGCTAATACAAAGAAATAGGTTAACTATTTAAGATTTCAAGATATAGGAGTGAAAGTATGTAGTTTTGGTAATTTCAGGTAGTGTAGTTTTTTAATAACAATGACTAGTTAGTCTAGAATCTCCTTGAGCTATGATAGATTTTCTCACTAAATTTTTCCAAATTAAAAATATATTTTATGTAATACCAACTAGAATGTGACAAAATCTCTCTAAATAAGATTTATATAGCATATTAATCATGTTTAAAGAATATTTAATAAATTGTTTCTAATATTAAGATGCATTTAAGTATGAAATAAAATCTACATATTAGTCATGAAATTTTGTGAAATCCACAAATAACACACATATCTCGACATTTCTTGTAACATCTAAACGACAATTTCACATGTAATTTTTTTTTTAATGTATTACTCCTACAAACCTAAAGACTATAACAAATTGTCCATAGATAATATGCACACATACAAAATGTAATTAATGACAATTACAAAGGTGATAACTGATCATATATAACTGCACTTTAGGCTTTAATATTCAGGTGTGTGAATTAGAAAAGGGGTACTCTGACATTAATGCATATCTCTATTCACATCCTAGCTTGGTTGGTTGGTTATCGCATGTGCTAACACGCGGCTAACAGCTTGACCAAGGCGTGGCACCAGTGTCCTATCCCGCCAAGTGGTTTGATTCAGCATTGTCGATCTTTTGCCATCAATCTAATGTTGAGAAAAGTCTAGAGTTTGATCCACTAATTGATTCCGTGCCTTCGAACCTTGGGTGGCTCATTATCGCTGGTGCTTGGACCTTTTGCGCTACTTTACGGTGGCTAAGGTTCTTTTATGTATTCATTCCAACATAGGGTGTGCCTTGACGTGAAAGGGAGTTGAAAGAGTCACCTCTGAGCACAGGTATGAAAGAAATCTTAAGTTTTGAATGTTTAATGGCTCGGACGTGAGGGTTTTAGCATTATCGCGAAGTTGTCAATTATAAAATTGTTCTGAAGTTTGAAACTGTTTCACAAGTATGAACTTGGAGGAGGCAGAGCAGACGATAGCCAACTCTCCGACATACTGAGAAAAGGTACATTTCTTTCCACAACCATACTGCCTGTTACAATCTCTGTTTATTATGATTTTACTATTGGTTTATGATTTATCACCTCGGCCTCCAGATTGCCAATAAACCCTCCTTCATTCTTGCAAATTTTCTCTTTAGCATGGGGACGCCACTATACCAGGTAAGAAACCCTAATGCATCAACTGATTACTTACTGTTATGCCGAAAGGGTTTACGCCTGAACTAACTATTATTAAATTCATGGCCTTCTTTTGCAGGTAAGCCATCTTATGGGAAATTTGAAGTTTGGGTCTGTGGCCTTTGAGTTCGTAAGGGATTACAATATCCCGGTCATTTCACAGGTTGGTGCCACGATCTTGATAGACTATTTCAACCTGTCTTTGCAGAGTTGCATGGAGGGTTTTACTCCTTAGGGTTTTTAGGTTAAGTCATGCATGCCTGATGTTGATCTTAAGTTAATCCCTCGACAAGTTCGATTGTCAAATACTCTATTGTTACTTTTTTTTATCAATTTTAAATGTATCGAGGTATGATTGGTTCTGAGGTTTTCTTCTTAATGGTGCACAAGATTAAACAGTGCCTCTAGGTAGCCTTTACTACATTGTTAAGTTATTCTGAACTGATAATTTCTACGGAAAGTTGTTAAGTTATATGCAATCCCTAGCATTTGATACTTGTTAAAATACTCTGAATTGGAAATTCATATGGATTGTTATTATATGCAATGGTTATTGTGATACATGCATTTCGTTTTATTATTACCGAATTTCTAGTCCTACGACCTTATTCCTATATGCAAAGTATATAGTATATTCATTTGATTGTGAATAGATATATTAATTCTGAATGCGAGGTTCCGGCTAAGCTGCTTCGAAGTTTACTGTGTAAGCATGCATTTCATCCATTAAATAGAGTTTTTATGGCGAAAGTTTATCCTGAGGGTTTTTACAGTTAAGGCATATATATTGATTTGTTCTTATTTGACTTAGCATAAAGGAAAATCCTGACATGTATTTAGATTTTCAAACTGCTATTTCGATAACGTCTATGCTTATTCCAGAATTTGTTAAGAAAGATGCTTTCATATCTCTTGTTTGCCTTTTAGGTTATATTTAGTAATGCTACACAGAACTTATCTCCTATTTCAAACCCGTAATGACTTCCCTTATGTTCATCATATAACTCGAGATTTTGACACAGAGGTGAATCCTATGTTTTTAATTTGATTTCCTAACCCGTAAGTTAGCTATAAAATCTGAGATCTATCATCTCTAATAAAATTATATTGTTTGATTCATATATCTAACCGGTAAGTTAATTATAACGTCTGCAATCTTACATTCTTGACAAAATTGCATACTACACATTTATGACCTGATATGTCTAGAATAACATATACAAACTAGCACTAAATCTTCGAGGTTCTTTATATTACTTATCAGTTATCCTGCAAACAATAATGATAAAATTAATACTTTTCATAAAGTCTCTCCTCCCAGCCACGAGTCTGGAAATCACATCCAGACTCCCCACGAGCACTTTCTCCTTTTCACACTGGATTATATCCAATTACAGTCAGTACTAAGGGCCTCAGGACTACTATCCAGCCTCCATCTCAGTACTCTCTGTTGACTGTCTTGGGAAATCTTCCAACTAGCTTGTTTCACCCAGCTCTAGGAGAGATTTTTCCCTTTTCTTTCCCCTCTCTATATTTCCCTTTTTTTAGGTAGAGGGTTAAATGTTTCTTGGTAACCATTTCTTTTAACTAAATCAAAACAATTTTATTCTGTTAAAGTAATGTTACCAATAATTTAGGTAATCACCAAATAACCATAATAGATGTTTCCTAGTCTTTCAACCTCAATTATTCAATGTCAAATATCAAAATGAATTAGCACTTAATTTAAACATGCAGTAAAGATTTACTTAATAATTCTCAGTAATTTTAAATGTCATTTTTGGGGTGTTACATCTCCCCCCATATGAGGAACACCATCCTTGGTGTTCTCTCTTCCTTCATAAAATAATGCAGGATAAGATTTTCGCATAAATTCCTCCTCTTCCGAGGTGGCCTCTTCTGGGCCAAAGTGCTTCCATTGCACTTTAACCTGGGTAATGGATCGCTTGCACAAGTTAGTTTCTCTTTGATTGAGAATACGAAGAGGTCCTGCCAGGAACTCTCCTTCCGGTTTGACTTGTACCACATAATAAATAGTTACATTATGTTTTCTAAAAAGAAACAAATGATGTATCTGGTCTTATCTAC
>APFE030835064.1:0-13971 GCA_000404065.3 Pinus taeda
ATTATTGATAAAATTAATCATCTGTTCGTTATATTTTTTTTGGCCGCACACGACTGAAACCAGCCTAGATCCATCTTAACTCCATATCTATCAAGCTCTGAGAGGGATCAAATCTCTCTAGGTGCAAACCTTTCCTGAGGTTTTGCACTCAAAAAAGAGGTTTACACCTAGAGAGATTTGATCCCTCTTGGCTCTTGATACATCTGGAGCTAAGATGGATCTAGGTTGGTTATAATGATCAATTATTAATAATTAAATCAGCCTAGGTCCATCTTAGTTCCTATCTACCAAGGGTGGAGAGAGATAAAATGTCTCGCGGTGCAAACCTGTTTTAGAGTAAAAAGAGATTTGATCTTGCTCCATTTTTTTAGAGTAAAAAGAGATTTGATCTTTCTCCATGCCTGGTAAATCTTGAGCTAACGTGAATCTAGGCTTCTTTACCAACATTTAATTAATATGTATCCGCAAGTTATTGTATGTTTTATCGTTAATTCAAATGAGTTAGAGTTAGAGAATTTTCCAAAAAATTGTGTAATAGTGGGAGTAATCTTATTGATGGGAAAATATTGTGCATCGACATGATCTAACTCTTTCTAGTTAATCAATAACCTGTAATAATTTCAAAGGAGTAGTAATGGAGTGTTACTGCTATTACTAACTGGAAAATATATTTTTCATTAACATCTAATTATATATCCATATTGTTTTACATTGATGTGTAATTATTTATATACTTTCTAGAAATACATTGTGTGGATGGCTTTGAAATGTTTCATAATTCTAGTGGACATTGGATTCATCATAAAATGCAAATGAAACTAAATTATTAAAAATGTCTAAGGCTGAAAAGGTTATGCAAGTCTGAAAATAATGTTACTAACCTATAACTAACGCTCTTAAGAAGATTCTTAGAGTAAGATCCATATGATACTTATTTGAACTATGAAGGAACCATTGTGAAACATTTGATATTTAGAGTGGAGAATCTATCAAGCATAAAGGGCACATGAAGATAAAATTAGAAAAGAGTGTTAGTGACAAAGTTTTTTAAGAGTAAACTACAAAAAAAATAGTAATTTGAAGTGTTGTAGTGGTTCTAAAAAATTATTAAAATAAATACTTATGAGTTAGGCTTTCATAATGCTTTGATGTAGTTCTTTTGGATCCATCACATTGAGCTATTTTGGATTCACTAGTGTGGTTCATCATGAGGACACTAATGATGAACCACACTATCAAGTTGGAAACTTGACCTCAAAATTTCTCACTATAATGGATCCCTAAGAATTACATCAAAATAAATATTACCGATAGTAAATATTACAAATGACTAATTAACTTTGCCAAAAAGAGTGACACATTGTTTTCTTTCTCATAATATTAATTAGTCATTTGTAATATTTACTATTGTCAACATATAAATAGAATGTCCAAGAGTTAGTTAGTCATTCATAATATTTACTACTATTAACAACTATATAAAATGTCAAACTCTTAATGTTTCAGTCTCAATATTTATTATTATTAACAACTACATAGAATGTCCAACTATTAATTAGCAATTCTCCATATTTACTATTGTTAACTACTATTTACAACTATATAGAATGCCAACTCTTAATTAGTAATTCTCAATATTTATTACTATTAACAACTATATAAAATGTCCAACTATTAATTAGCCATTCTTCATATTTAGTATTGTTAACAACTATATTGAATTTCCAATCGTCAATTAATCATTATTAATATTTACTCTTGTTAAGCACTAGGCCACATGCCCACTTGTAAATTGGGATATATTAGACATTTCAAAACCACCACTTGTATAATGGCACATTCTAGATATTTCAAACTAACCACAACCACGTTTTATTCCCTGCAAGGTAAATAATCATAGTTTTCACAATCACACTTCATAAAACAACATTGTGATATTTATTAATTAGCCATTCTTAATATTTAGTATTGTTAAAAGTTATATTCAATGTCCAACCGTCAATTAATCACTACTTATATTTAATATTGTTAAGCACCAGGCCACATGCCCACTTGTAAAATGGAATATTTTAGACATTTCAAAACCACCACTTGTAAAATGGGACATTCGAGACATTTCAGAACCAACTACAACCCCGTTTTATTTCCGGCAAGGTAATCTATCATGGTTTTCATAATCACACTTCAAAAAACAATATTGTGATATTTACTCTAAAAATTTAGTAATGTTCACTATTCTTATTAATCTATAATAGTTTTGAAAATCACACTTCAACAATCAAAATTGTGATATTTACTTTAAAAATGTTCTCAGTAGCACTTCGTCTTACTTCATTTTTGCTTGTATTTAATAAATTTTGGCTGTGTCAAACCACCTACAAAGTATATTTTTTAGAAATTTCTTTAACAATTTTGATATACATATTTACAATCTATTTATTTAGCAAGATTTAATTAAAAAAAATGGTTAATAAAAGTGTTTATATTAATTCATCAAAAATTGATTACATTGGTGACAAAAATTCCTTTCTCATGACCTCACTCACACCAGATTTTTTGGCCAGGAGAGCAGTGCAAAATATACAAACATAGAGATTGATCTTCCATGAGGCTGAAAGACATACAGGTTCTATCCACCAAAATATAACCAAAACATAAAAACTACGAACAACCATACTACATCTAAGGGATCGATGTATGAGCATTTCTAGGGCCACAGGTTGACAGTTCCCTCCATCAGTATCAAAACCGATGTGCGCTAGCCTTGATTCAATTTAATCCAATTGTTCGTCATGTATACATTGAGTGTGGCGAGCTAAACCTATGTAGTCTAGGGTTTCACCTTATGAGAGCATAAAATCATTAACATAAGCACTTATCTCATTCATGTCACCATAACTTTTCTCCCTTACGATATCGACGCTTGCATGGATGTCATGCATTTTTTTTGCAATTGATTGGGGCATCAATGGTTGCAACATGCTTCCTCACAATGGGTCTCATCCTTGGGAAACCTCTTCCTCCAAGATTCCACCCTATTCTTCATGCTCTTCCTCTCACATTTCCAGTCCACAAGTTTCCCTCAGTTGCCAAATCCATGTTGAGCCCTGCCCATCTGCCTCAACATGATGGAAAATCAGAGCAAATTCGTTTCATCTCACAAACTCAAACCTCGAAGCCTGCCCAAAGGGAGGCCCACACCAATGTTAAAAACACACATGGCACAGAGAGACCACAGTCGCCGAATTAGAGTGTTCTCCTGCCATTTTACCCCAAGAGCATAATCAATTGGGAACACGAAACCCACACCTCACCTAACACTCTTCACTTGGCTTCGCCAAACTCATCCCAATCTAGTTAGAGAAACCATGCCAGAATACCAGTGACAAAAGAAGTGGTAATCACTATACAAATATACTACATACCAACACCAATAAAAGAAAAGAGTGAAAATAGCCAACCAGAAATTGAACAACGAAGCCCCAATAAACTTTCATACCAATCCAATTCACGTGAATGCATAATTTAATTACTACGATTGCTATGTCACATTCCCTGCTCTTATCATGTGGATCCCAAACCATTCTCACCCTCACGAGGAATGCACCCTTTGATTGGCTTCACCAACAAAGAAATAACATATCACATGTGTTTATATTGTGCCATAAAAAATGAGAAATAAACAAAATATTATATTGAGAAAATAATAGCGGGGTAAAGGATTTTTATATGTTGTATAGCAATATGTATATTATAAGGAATTTTTTATACAATACATTCGCCACGCAGAGGAAAAAACAGAGAAATAGAGTTTTGGAGTGTTGTATGAGTATCGAGAGTGGGAGGGAGAAATAAAAGACTATGGTAATAGTAGGTCCATAGTTTGAGAGTGGTTCCAACCTCATTATATTTCATATGGAGAAAGTAAAATTTTAGATCTCACTTAAATTCAAACAAACTTATTAGTTTTTGAGGATTTTAGGGTTACAGAGATTGCAATGTTTCCATTACATTTTGTCATGTACTAGGGTATGAAACTCATATTTAAACAAGAGAACCATGCCCTCTATGTTACTACATCGATGTTAGTGAAATTGGTTGTCAAACTTAACTATCATTCAAACAAAATGTTGACTTTACATACTACATTTTTTCTATCATATGTTACTGCTTAGAGGGTGAAATTAATGGTAAAAATCCCAAGATAGGAAATGATTTTAATGATATGTAGGTATTTGTTGTAGCATGATTTTTGGATGATAGAGGTCATTGAGGGCCTATTTTTTGATGTATTTTAGACTAAGATGGATTGCACTCGATGTTATTTTGGTTATGTTCACCCTTACATGTTATATAAATGAGAACTTGTATTGTGGACCTATGGTTGATGAAAATTATAACTACTAGATGAATGGTGTTATATGGTTTAATCCATGTCTTTATGTATTTTTAATCAAAAAATCATCATTCTACAAGATTTTGTTGACATACATGCAACAAAATATATAAAATTATATATTATATAAAATTATATATTATATAAAATTCACTCCCAAAATTGCTCCAAACCCTGGAGATTTTGAAAATGTCACTCCTTGCTCCTACTTCCACTCCGAGCTCCCACATCTACTCTCGCTTCATGCTTTCGCTCTCACTCGTAACAAACCTCTCCCTAGAACAAACATGCATCACATGACTAATACCTATATGATATATGTCTAATGTGTGTGTTAATAGTTTTTACCTATTGCTAAGATAGTGATCCTCCCAATGATGGGGCAGTGGACAAGACAACACTTATGTAATCTTCACCCCTTCCTTACATCATTGATCAATAGGTTGAATGAAAGTGAAGGAAGTAGTGATACTGGCTATTGCTTGGTAGAAGTAACACGCATGCCACAAGATATAGTGAAATAGAATATTGTTTGGAAGAGGGTGCATGCATGCTAAGGGCACACATGTCACACCTTTAATTAATTATAGTTTAGATGTTGTTACAAATTTAGCAATTTCAGTTTTGGATAGATACTTTTTATTATTAGATCTTTCCTTTTGTCATTTTTAGCATGAATCTTATATTCTTACTAAGAGGTTTCATATCCTTATTCAATTATAATACTTATGCATGAGAAATTCCATCTTAGGTAGAGGAAAAATCTCGAGGAAGGGATATATGGTTGCATGCTCCATTTCGTCTTTTGATGGAGACACACTTACTTGGCACTCTTACCATGCAACTATGGTAGGTGATAAGGTTAGGGCTATTATTTGAAAAAGTCCAACCAAATGGGAATTTTCATGTGCCCATATTCATTGTACTTTCTCTCCTCTTCCTATTCTATAACCCCGATGAAAGGTGTGCCATTATGTTGGTTATTGAAGTTTTATTTTGAACTATTGTAGTGTATGTTTTTCAATATTAAATGGAAGATAGATACAATTGAGAGTTCAAATATATGCACTTTTTATTTAGTTTTTTTCACAGTATGTATTTGTAGATCAACCAACTTATATCTATCTCTTTTTTATTGAAACTTTCAAATTTTCAGCTACCTAGTATTTAGGTTAATCTTTCTAGGTGCATAATGTGCTTACCATTGTTAATGAAAAAATGGATACATACAATATCTAGTGAAAGTAGGGGTTTTTTAAATTGGCAAGGTGTATTGCGTTAGTATTGGTAGGGGGTTAAATAAAGTGATTTTTAGAGGTATTTTCTAATATGTAGTCAAATTACGTGTATTGTTTTGTATGCCATGAACGCGTGTGTTATGTAAGAGCTTCATTGAGTGAAGCCCATGTGGCCAACACCAGTGGGCATCCACAGGGAAACAACTTGTGCATATGTTGTTGCCTCAAACTCTCTAATCCCCACTACCATACCCAACGTCCAAAAACAGATTAACATGGTGAAACGATGATTATTATAAAACTTAGCTACCTTCTCGATGGTCTCAATTCGTTCACATCGCTTGGGGTGGCCATAATTTTTCTATAAGCACACATCATTCCTCTTGTTTGGATCATCCAACCCTAGGCTTTGTACCATCTACCTGTCCTGCTCCTGCACTTATTATCTCAACGTGCACCCCCATCAAGGAAATTATAAAATTATTATGCATTAATGAATTTAATATTAATCATTTCCATATGAAACCAACAAAATAGTTTGAATAAAATTCGTCTAGAAAACTTTTGTGTAAAGTGTGAAAGGAGAAATGGTTGTACGAAAAATTATATATGAAATTGAAAAACATGGAACTACAATGTTTTAGAAACGCATTATGCTTATTATAAAAATGTAGACATTTGGTTCTTCTATAACTTAATCCATGTATATATCTACAAATAAATATGAAGGTAATATGAGGATATTATTGATCTCTATCAAAATTAGCATAGAAATGGAATATCCTTAATCATGGATAACTATTATCTCATCACAAATGTTGTGAGTAAAATTTGTTCCCCATCATGTTCTCTTTAACAATGACTTCCCCCTAATCTTCAATTTGTCACAAGTTATTATTCAAAAAATCTTCTATGTGGTAACATTAATGAGTTGACACTCATACAACCCTACCTACCTAGCTCCATATTCCTTGGGGGCATGAATAGGATGTTGTACTTGTGGAAATTAGTGTGCAAAATAATCCCAATGTTCAAAGTTGACTATATAAAAAAAATTCCAATATCATTGAACAAATATTGTAACACCTCACCCCATATTTACCCTATTTAACTTGCTCACCAAGGCAAACATGAGATAAGAGTTACTATGAATCACTTGATTTGCAGGATGCACTTATGGAAAATAGGATCCACATGTCCATAATTAACTACAAACAACCCATGACACATGATCCAATTGTTATCAACCTAAAATGAACTAACATTATTTCATTTCAGTTTTGTTTCATTAAATTTAACACAACTTTCTATTATTGGCAATTTTTTAGGTCCTAAACATTCGAGGTCATTTTGAGGGTCTAAACGACATTTTCACAGAAAACAGAGATATCGGAAAGCGCCACAATGTGTTTTGTAGATTCTTATTTTCTACCCCAATGGAGATATTCAAAATGAGGTATTATGATAGAGAAATGGACATCATATGCCAAAGTTATGAAATTGAGAAGTTGGGAGTCAAAATTATTCATTTATACAAACATCGTGTGATTATGGTACTTGTAGGTCATGAATGTGTGGTTTTTTCATTGTTTTCGTTAGTTCATCATATATTCATTAAGAAGGCTTATTAACCCCTCACACTAGTTGCAATGAAACAAATATTAGTGCATGCATTCATATAAATCAACCACGAGTTATCAAACCATGAATTAGATCTAGATCAAGAGCATGTTATATAATAACAAATATACCATGCATGTAACCAACATTTAACTAGAATGAAGTCACAACAACTAGTAATATAAAAAATAGTAAGTCAAAACTTAAGCTCATTGATCATCAATAAACAATATCACATATTAACATATGCCTAGTACAAACCGAGTGAGGGACTTCCACGTACCACCCGACCATAGACTAGGTTGAACCAATTCTCTCTTTCAACCAATCATCCCAATGACATATTCCAATCCTAAATGAAGGATTACAAGGGATAAATGAAAACATAACCAAATAGGAAATCCAGAGGTTGAATTTCCTGTACCCTTAAGCCAGAGTGATATCACCTAAACTAGTCCATAGATCACTAAAACCAACACAATCTTGGATGCCTCAAAATTTCTTCACCATACCTAGAGGAATTTGGTTGTCTCTATCCACCTGTTAAGGGCTTCCGGAATAAAACCATCTCCATCCCAAACCTTGGGATTTTCTTGAGACCACCTCAACCCAAATCCATAATCTACCAACAATCCAAAGCTCAATCAAATAGAGAACCCACTATGTCATGGCTATCCAGGAAATGGCATAGGCAAGGTTGTACACCACTGCAAATTTAGGAGAATCACATGCCAATGATAGAAAAATAACCAACAAGCCAAATGCATGAACCATGCATTCAAATCCCAACAAGATAGTCATACATGCAACATGTTACCTAAAAAATCCTTCAGTTAGTTGCTCTCTCTTTGCTTGATTTCTTCCCCTACTTACTACTATATAATTCCTATTATGTGCCCTTGCTTTTCCTTGCTTGTCCATTTCTTGCTAGTTGGTGTCTTCCTTAAGTCCAACTGCTCTCTCCTCATTTCCTCACCTTGTCTAAGTGAGAATGATATAATGTCCAAGAGTGTGTTAGAATGTTCTCTCCTGTTTTCTTTTCTTTTCTTTTCCATTTTCCTTCAATTTCCCTTGCATGCATATTATTGTCTCTTCATCTTCCTTTTCTCTTATTTTCCTTTATTTCTTGAATTAATTGCCATTTATTTTTCTTTTCCCTTTGTCAATGTCAATTCCAATTTCCATAGACAATAAATCATTAACCACAATCGATTACTAATGCAATGTTTTTCCCTTCATTTGACTTGGAATATGTGTCCCGTGACCTAGGTTTTATTTTTTCCTATATAATTTCCATTTATTACATGGAATATAAACCAGGTCTATTACAAATCTCTTCTTTATATAAATGTTTATTAGTTCCATGGATGAAATTGGAACCATTATAATACTTTAATGGTGGCTATGTGATGTCTTCTGCACCTAAATAGTGAGAGACTTGTCAAACCTCTTGGTAATTGGGGGAGGTTTTGGAAGGGCCTAGAGTGGCGGGGAAGTGTGAGGTCCCCTATTGTTTGAAGGGGAATATGTGGTACTTCTCGTTATGGGGGAAGGGGATATGTATCAAAGAAAAATCACATACATAGAAAAATAAAAATAAGTGGTTACTTTGCCTTTAATCTATGTCATGTGATCAATCAAACAAGGAAAATGGTTTTTGTTTTTTTTCTCATACGATAAAAGATCCTATTAAGCCCTATTTTTCCTTACGAGTATCGAAATAAATGGGCCTTCTGGGGGTATCTTTTATGACAGGTATTGGAGCTACATCCCGAAAGAACTAGTGATGCTTCCAACAACCAAAAGAATCAACAAAGGCAATGAATGAGGCTTTAGTGCTTCCCACATCTCCACATATTGGGAAAGGATGCCCTATATTTGGCCACTAAGATACCTTTGTCCCACAAGATCAATCAAGTCTTTAGATTCTTCGTAATTCATTACCACTATCAAGCATTATACATGTCGGGTAGCCCCATAAGGTACCACACACACTAGAACTAAGTTGAACTCCCTCCGAATCAAATCTTTGGTATGCTCGTGTAGCCTTTTCTGTGGAATGATGAAGGATTTGAATCACCCTACAATTCAACTTCTATGTTTCAAAAATGTAACATGACCATGGCAACTTTGGGGATACATACCCCTAATGGTCCTAACCTAAACTATAAATTATTTTTTGGCCCCTATGGGGAAATCTAGTATGTTCAAGTTATGGCTAATTTTAGGCGTCTTTCTTCACTAATGGTGTGAAAAATGTAATTTAAAACTAAGCTAATTACAAAACCTTCCAAAACTGGATGCCCTTTGTACAAAATTTAGAGGAGCTTAATGTGTGAAGTGTAATATGTGTGCAAGTGGTAAAGTGAACATACAAAGTGTGAAAAGATGTCAATATGTGATGTTCCTTGACAATATTCTCTACTTACACTAAGTTTTGATTTTTCCTTGCATGAAAAGAAATAATATGTGGATAGTGGGCCACTTACTTCCTATTACACTATGTGTTCGTAAAGGGAGATGGAAATTCACTAAAGGCTACCAATCACCCAAGAAAGAAAATTACAATGATCTTTTGTGTTCTCTATAAACCGCATAGGTTTTCCTATGCACATACATGCAAACCACATGTTTGCCTTGCATACAAGCTATGTGATTGACGTAAATATTTGGGAAGGTGACTTTCTCGTATGGAAATAGGTCCCAGTTGGCCCACAAAAATTCTAGAGAAGTGATAAAAGCACAATGGAGTGAAAATGCAGATAGAATGTCATGTAAAATAAATTGTTAGATTAAATAAAGGAAACTAATGGAATCACCATATTGTAGTGGTGTGTTTGTTGCTATGGAGTACCAAAGAAACCTTCATTGGAGTTGGTTGTTCCCTACAAGGAAAATACAAGAAATTGGTTGTTGTTAGTGGAAAAACATGGAAAAAGAAATCACAGAAAGTAGTGGAAACAATGCATACATAAAAATAAACTAAAAAATATGAAATAAAAACATGAAAAATGATTAATGAAGAAAACAAATCAACAAAGTAATTGAACAAAGTTCCCATTATTGAATACTAAATGTATAAGAGATACAACAGATGAATAAAAAGACACTTGGAGAGAATTCTTTGAGAAATGGTGCTAAAATATCCGCAACAAGGAATTTCCTTTCCCCAATCTCCTTGTAATCTTCCCCTCTCTCTCAAAGAAACATGAAGACTCTCTCAATGATGAAATCCTCTTCTTAATGAAATGCTTGATTTTTAGTTCTCCTATAACTTGTATTTATAGAGTTTTTTGGACATCACTCCTCTCCTTGGCTCATTAATGTGGTGGTTCACCTCATAAATGAGATGAGAGCTCCCAATTCCTTACCTTTAAGGCTTCTTGGGGATCAAGGCTCGAATTTATAGGCCTATCGCATCAATATTTGGAGTTTTGCTCAAGCAAGTTCAATGCCCAAGGTGTTAACTAGACTTTTCTGTGACTGTGCCATTATCCAATAATCACATGACCGTAAATTGCTGGTAATACTCAACCTGCGCGGTCCAATTTTTTAACCTTAAACTAGGTAGGAAAGCTTTTCAATTTTGGTCCTCATGGTGTTTCTAGCTGAAAATATCACCCTTGTATGTGTTGATCACTAACTTTGAGTGTCTCTCAATGCATACATATGAGTGTACGATTTTCATATGATAACACTGATATGTGTAGAGACCATTTGAAAAAATTTGCAAGGTAGGAACTAAATGAAACATTTCTTTTCCTACTGCATAACACAAAGCTTTGATATACTTGCAAGGAAATACTTGGAAGGGAAGCCCTAATATATTATAGAAAATAAACAATGGGAAAATAAACCTAATCTAGCTACATGAAGTAAATACCATGAAATCATACCTAAACTACTACACTAAAAATAAATCATGTTCTAATTGTACAATCAAACAAATTCTCAATAAATATCGATGTAAACTACTTTTTTGTTATTAAATTGATGATTAAAACAACTAAGCCTAATTACACAATTAAAACCATAGTGATGAAATTAAGTTTTCAAAAAGGTATCTAATACCCTCAAGCTTGTTTCCAAGGCCAAGAAGACATTGTGGAAGGGTATGAAGAAAAGGTTAGGCTTAAGGAGCAATTTTGGTCAAATTCTAATGGATTTTGTGAGGTGTTATAGTACGCTACAGGACTGCTACAAGAGGTTATAGGATGCCCTGTATTGCTACAAGATTGCATTTGAGAGTAGTTTGATGATTCTAAAAGTGACCAAAAGGTGGATAAGGAATTGGAGGTTGGGTAAGAGTGTGGAAGACCTTTCAAAGCTTAGATCTCCTTAGGAGCCCATCTTTCACAAGGGGAGAAAGCAATCTAACAATCTCTAGTAAATTTGTAACGTAGTTTTCTGTGTGTAGACCATTTAAAGGAATGAATGGGAATGGAAGGAGGGTGTTAAGTAATTTGGTTAGTATTCAATGGAAATTATGCTACTTTTCCCTACAATATAATAGATTTTAGTTGCACACAAAGTGGTTATTCGACTATCAAAACATCATGATCTAAAGATAGCCAAAAATACTAATTACAAAATATAAAAATGCAAAGGAAAGGATGACTTGAATTTCGAATAAGATCTTAATATTGCAGAAAAAGGACTATACATTTTGTGCCTGTCCTTATAGAGCCTATAGCCAAATTTCTCAAGAAAAATGATTAATAAATCTCCAAAGGAAATTTGTTTTAGATAAACAAAAGAAAAATGGAGACAACTAAGCTAAGTATAGAAAAAAACATGCATAATAGAAATATAAAAGATAGAGGCTTGAGTGTTTGGGTTGGGTCCTAACCCAATGGAGCTAAGATCCCTTAAAACACACTCAGACTAGGATCCTTTATTTATACAAAAATGAGTGAAGGAGAATCCTCCTTGGAAGGAGGATTGCTTCCCTCCAAAACCCCTATAAAAGTGGATCTAGTCTCTTGAGATTCTCCTGGTCACTGGGTGTAGTAAATTCCCAATAGCCAACTGAATTTTAGGTGAGTTAATGTAGGGAATAAGTCTCCTACATTTCCTCCAACTAGTCTCCATCTTACTTTTTCACAATAATTGCTCTTTGTCATGCAAATTCAATATTTTAGGCTACATGATATGACAAATATTCCTTAACCTCCCTAATGAACACATGATAGCTCAAAAAGATGTTATAAAATGCAGAGAGAGATAAAAATATGTTGAAGGATGGCCAAATGGGTGTTGATTTGTACCTATGTAGGAGGCCCATCATTTTCCTCGTGTCAATTATTGTGACAATGGATTAGGAAATGGTCATATGAGGACATACTTTGGTGAAACTACTTGGAGTATGTGCCTCAGAGAGGTGGTTGCATCCTATTGAATTCCTCTTAACATGATGGTCTAATCTAGTGGAGAGATAGAGCTTTCATGTTAAGGCCTTCGTATTTTGATAATCTTTGTTATGATGATGTTATAATCGATGATGGTTATCAATTTGGATCCTTTCTTATAAAAAATTTCAACATGAGAATATCTGGATAAGTCATTCTGAATACCTCCATAGTTAAGAGGGAGTGGTGGAAATGTAAGTAGGTTCAATATTCATAATTATCATTGTATGAATATGTATTTTATGTAAAAATAATAGAAGAAAAAATCATTAATTTCTATCATGTTATTCATGCTTTATTTTGGTTAAAATAAAATGTAAAAGAGCATGTTCTTATTCTTCGACCTATCCAAAGGATGTGTCCCTTCACATGAGAAAAAGACTATATATTGGTAGCTATTCTTCACCTTTTAGCTACAAAAATTCACATCTCATGTGCAACAGAGAATTTGGAGCTATACTACTATGGTATATGAGTTCTCTATGGCACTATACTTCTATGGTATGCAAATTTCTTATGGAACTATAATTTTGTGATAATACAAGCATTTGTGGCGCCTTCTTTCTCTATGACATACCATTTTTCTGAGGATTATACTTTTCATATCATCACTTCTGTGGATCCTAGTTTTCTATGGAATTATACCCTTATGGATATGAGGTTTTGTGAGACTACACTTCTATGGATCTGAGCTACTTGAAACATATTTTTTCTCTATTTAGTGTAAGCTTTAAGAAGACCATCATCTTTGTGTAATGTGAGCTTTAAGAAGAGCATCATCTCTATGTAATGCGAGATTTAGAAAGGCCGTCATATATATGTAATGTGAGTTATAGGAAGACTACGATTTCCGTGAAATATGAGCTATAGGAAGAGTATTATTTATGTGCAATGTGAGCAACCTAAAGAATTGTGGGGCGAGAAATCTAAAGATATGCATGTGGCAAATTGGTTGATTATATTATAGGCAAAACATGATATATTTTAGAGGGCTAACCTCACACTTAGATGATTGGTTAGTTTGAATTCAATTTCTCCTTTTGATGAAGAATCTATAAGGAAATGATTGATGGGTTTTACCCTTGAGGGTTTTTTCCCTAGCCTCTAACCTAATTTATAGTGTTTCTTTTCCTTTTGTGCATTGTGCTTGTATAATTGATGACCTAATTGATTGAAGTAAATGCTAAATTAAAAACATATATAGTAGTCACATGTAATTATAATGATAAGAAATACATGATTTCAATTGAATTTACAATAACCCCTATTACATAATTAAAGAAACGTATAATTAAAAGGGTATTCCAAT
>APFE030835067.1:0-14109 GCA_000404065.3 Pinus taeda
ACATCCATTTGAGTTTGCTGTTCCATTTGAGTTTGCTGTTCCATTTGAGTTTACTGTTCCATTTGAGTTTGCTGTTCCATTTCATATGATTGACGTTTCCTGTTTATGATAGTTCGCTGTTCCATTTACTTATGCTATTCCATTTGATGACTGCTGTCCCATTTCATAACTGCTGTTCCATTTACTTATGCTGTTCCATTTGATTACTGTTGTTCCATTTCATAACTGCTGCTCCATTTACTTTCGCTTATCTGCCTTTGTTGCTTTCGCGTGATAGCAGGCCTAAGGCTGTCATGAGCCCAGCAAGACGCTGCCTGACTCCCAGACCTATAAGTCCATGCTTTGGTTTCTTTCTTTATCAGTTTCTAAAGGGAAGGGTTATTGGTTCCGTACCCTTGAGTCATCAATTGCTTTGTGTGATTTTATCTTTTGAGTTGCTTTAGTTACATTTTAGTGTCTATTTCCTTTCAAATCATTAGAACGCTATACTACCGAGCATTACTTGGGCAAAATAGCCTCGGATTGATTTACTCCTTGAAAGAACAAAACGATCCCGGATTGACTTAATAATGTGGAATAATTGGTTTTGTGAGAGACCCTAGTTATCGCTCTACAGTTATCAGCGCATTGCATGGTCACTGGCCTCTTTGGCATCACCCCTTATGTAGTTGCGATGTGATATTGTGATATCGCAATTGCATATCGCTGAGCCTCCAGGCCACAGGTTAAGTCCCTTTGTACATGCATACGAGTGATGCGATATAGTGCGGCTAGATTTGGACCGTTGGATCTGCGGGCTTGATCGATAGTCCTCGTCTAATCGTGCTTAATCACCATCACAATTTCCATAAGGCTACGCCCGATTAACTCTGCCTGCCACCACCGATTGCGATATGCCGATCAGATCAGGACCATTGATCGGCCAGATTGACAGCTCCTGTGCATTGATGTTTTGGCCTCTAATAGGGTCTGTTTTCACCATTTCTGCATGCTTTTTCATGCCCGATAGTGTAATCTACCTTTTGTAAAGGTTTTTCTCATGTGACAATTTTTTATTTTTTTAAGACTTAGAAGGTTTTTAGGATCCATTTTGCATCACTGTAATTGAAGGAAGAGAATAATAAAGAGAATTTTTATTTAAATTTTGTGTATCTGTTCTTGGGTTATTATCTGTTGGATATGAATTACAGTTATATTGTTTATTTACTTTACACACTTGTATGAATTGTGGATATGGTTAAGTATAACTGAAAGCATACAGATAAGCTAAGTTAATTAACTAATATTGGATTACTAGTAAGGACTTGGGTAATAACATTGTTCGGCCCTCGAGTAGGGCTTCTAGAAGGCAACATCTCAGGCTGCGAGGTACGAGTAAGTGTGCATAGCGATGTGCGCAACCACAAACCACTTGCATTCATCAGACATCTCTAAGGTGCAGAAACTTGGTTCTATCACCCTCCCATACTACTTTGGGTGAGATCTCAATCTGCGCTCCACAGAAAGTTGCCGTAGGGCCAGTAGTACCGGGATTTATTTGGCTAAATCACCTTTGAACCTAGGTTAGCCCCCAACAAGCCTACAAATATATTATGTAATGAAAATTATGGATAAATAATGGTGGTGAATAAGTGATTCTTAAAGTATCATTATTGTATTGAAATTTAGATGATGGATTTTAGTGGTGTGGTCATCATGACTTGTAAATATGAATGCAAGGGTTGAAAGAAGTAATGGTAGATAAAGAAAGTTTAAATCCTATGTTTAACTACGGGTCGATAGGTCTCTTCTTCCATACTGTCATCACATTAATGGTCATATTTAAATTAAAATTATGATTTGTACGATTTCTATGCATAGCCTATTCAAGGACATAACTTAATAGAATGAAGTTAAACTTATAGAGATGTTAAGAAAGGATGAATATGAAGAAACATTGAATCCATATGGGGTAACGAAAAAAAAGGTTAAAATGAAAAGTGCTCTTTCCATAGATCATGACCAAGATGAGGGAAAATCAAAAATAAAATTATATGATGGAATATATTTAAATCACAGGAAAGAAGTTCATGACATTAGCAGAAATCGATGGTTAATTAATTCGGGTCCATCCTAGAACACATTCTAAAGGTTTTCTTTAATTGTATTTATTCATGAAGTTCCCATGGAATATAGTTAAGCTCATGAAATATTGGTCTTTGTACGTGGTATGAAACTATGTATTTAAAATTCTCATTCAATTTAATATTTTTTTGTTAGTTGTTGTATCTACATGTAATGATGCAGTCCATTTTTAGATGTGATTTTGCCACTAGTTGAATCGTTTAATTCACCTTATTGGGAAAATGCCCCAAATTGAAGGGAACTAAACTTTATCAGGTCATTATTATGACATTCCACAACAACATGCATATTTAATAAGTTGGAAACTACAGGTTTCTTTTTGAATAAATAAATATCTCAATAATTGTAACCGAGATATGTAATAGGCACAAAGTATATTTCCAATCTAGACTAGGTTGGGCTCAGAGTTGTGGAGAAAGTGCATAAGTGCAATACAACTCATTATATGCATGTTGAAGAAGACATCATACTTTAATAAATTATGACTCTAATAAGAAGGTCAATATGACTGACACCGAAAAGTACATCTAGTGTAAATACTTAATGGGAGTGTAAAATAAGATCCTAGTGCCACTCAATTAATAAGAGTAAGACAATATTAAATACAAGCTCAAGGGCACATTCTCAAGTGCACTCAAATTCTAATGTGTCAATTATTGCAACTCAAGGTATGCAACCTCAAGATTCACAACCTAGAGGTGCATATTAATCCAAATATAGATGGGTTTCTAAAAAATAGGGGCCTTTCAAAATCTATAGCAAGAAAAAGATACTTATAGTAGAATGATTGTAGACCTTACAAATGTAGTTCTTGTGGAAATTGATTGAAATGCATTGTATTCTTATACTATACATAAACAAAGTATACATGCTTGATGAGAAAATAAATGACAAACATATTAGCTATAGGGTGCTCGATGCACTTGAAGTATAAATAGAGCAATTCAGAGCAGTCTAATGACAAATAATACTTTTACACTATATTCAGAACATGACTCGCCCAAATTAATTAACAAAATTTTGGTAAAACAAAACGCTTCACATTAATACAACTTATGATGGTCTAAGGATCTTATGCTAGTAGTAAAATAATGTATGCATCAATTAAGGGTGGCATATAAAAGGTTCTGGTTGATGAAGAGAGAGTGTAACAAACCATGCAAGAGTTCATTGCTAAATTAATAGGATGTTTCAACCATAACAGACGGCTAAGTGCTACAGATAATGGAGATTGTTGTAAGATAATGGGATTTAATAAAATGATATCTAGCAATCTAATCAAATTAATCGTACAATCTAGGATGCATATTTTGTAACACTATTTTCTTACCAAGAAATCTTGGAGAAGTCTACTGATCTGAAATGGGGCACTAAAGGCTTCTTGTCAACTTACAAGAACCTCTCCCACTCCAAAGCTTAAACAATTTCCAAGATCTAGCTTATGATTGATAATTTGCAGAATTAAAAGAACTTGAAATAGGTGTATTCTTTTAGTTTGTCTTTAACTCACCAAATTCCTTAAGTTAATTTGCTTAAATGGATATGGAGCATATAATAGTGAAACAATGAAACAAATAAACATCATACACATAACAACAATATAATTAGGAGTTCACCCAAACCTATTGGGCTACGTCTCTGTGAGCTCTAGTCAACTCAACTAGGCTCTTTGGGATTATGGCTTGAATTCTTTTACAAGTTCCACACTCAACTCCCTAGGTTTACAACTGAAACAATGGGCTTAGAATGCCATCATTATCCCTAGCTGTATGGCTCTTTGTCTCTTGGCTCTTGGCTCTTGGCTCTTGGCTCTTGGCCTAGCTCTTAGCTCTTGGCTCTTGGCTCTGGGTCTTGGCTCTTGGCTCGCGGCACTGACTCTTCGCTCTGGCTCTTAGCTCTTTGCTCTCAGTTTTGGCTCTCGGCTCTTGGCTCTCAGCTCTGGCTCTTGGCTCTTGGCTCTTTGTAAGGAGAATAACTGCCTCCAACCTCCGGTGGCTTCTCTCTATTCTCCTCTCACTATCTCGGATCATTACAATGTGTGAGCTCCCCCTGAGTCTCTACACAACAATGGGATTTCTCCCTAAGATGGCTCGAACTCCTCAAGTCCACAAGAATAATGCCTCTAGCCCCCCTGGACGGTTACCAAATCTTCTTTGGTTCCCAAAAATGCCTTCCTCTACGCTAGACCCTTCTGTCCATTTGTTCCCCTTCTCTTTTGCACTCTAATTCGTGTTTTCATGACACGTTTAGTTACATCATTTTCTTATAGCGGGTAGCAATGATGTTTGAAATAGAAAATGGGTTGGAAAATGAAAGGACCGGTGGGCATGGGGAAAACCCTTTCAATGGAGATAAAATCCCCAAAACAGAGCATTTTACTAAATACACAGGAATACATGGCAAAACATAGAAAACCTGACTATGAACCTTAGTTGGATCTCAAAATGAAACTACACCTCCATCTATAGAATTGTCAGGTCTGCGCACATCGAAAATCGCATGTCGCATGGTCTGTTGTTACCCTTTGCTCTGTTGCGCTCCAATCTCCAATATTTGATCACTCTGATCAGTGCTATCGACTATTGGTGCATCGACCCATCCCTTATCGGAATATTGCATATCGCATGGTTTAAAGAACTGAGGTCCATTCCTTTGAACTTGACTCATTGTGATGTGAATTAATCTAGTCCACCGATTCACCTTTTAATCCGACAGTTCACACTAAACTTGAAACATCAAGCAATCTGCTCAATCTCCACCGTTGATGCATGATCTCCAATCCAACGACTAACAGCCATTTCAGGTGGCCCACTTGCACAGAGATTACCCACCCAAAAAAGTAGTTTTCTCTCTCTTGCGGCGTGCTACGTGTCAGCTGGCGTATGGAATCGGGTGAAGTCCTTCCAATACCACTTACCACTTGAAGCCCACCCAAAATACTGTTTACTATCCTCCTTTTGGAACTCAAAAGGTTTAGATTATTTTCCATAAACCCTTTGGATCCGCTATAATCCTTACAGGTTCGTAAAACAACTCGCTCATTGTCCACTATCCAATCGGTGATCGATAATCAATGACTGACAATCATTTCTGGCGGCCCACTTTCACGAGAAAAACCCACTCGAAATGAGTGGTTTTCTCTCTCCTGCACTGTGCCACATGTCAGCTAGTGTATGGATTTGGGTGGAGCCTCTCCAATACTGCTTACCGCTTGAAGTCTGCCCAAAATACCATTTACCATGAAACTCAATTCCTTCGTTGTTTTGTTCAATAATCCTTCGGGTCTGCTTCGTCGCATTTCTCTCAAGGCCACTGTCCAAACACACTGCTAGATTTTCTTCGATGCGATAACAATGGATGACTGCTCCATTGTTTTGCTCCCATCCATTAATCTTTTTGGATCCAACGACCCTTGAGCATTAACACTTCATTTCTTTGATGGGCTTATGTTTCAACGTAGTTTCCCTGTCATACTTCGATTTAAATTTTTTTTAAAGACTTGGAAGGTTCATTCAAGATCCATTTTGGATCATGCCTCCCCATTGGGAATATTTTGGACCCCAAAAGACTGATATGCTGATCTGAACAGTAGATGAGAGTACGACACCCTCTTGTTTTAGCCTTCATACACTTGCCTTGCATAGTGCCTCTGAGCAAAAACTCGAATATCGTCAACACTTTCCTTCTTGGATGTGCTTGCCCTCCAGTTGAAAATTGTCTTCCTTCTTGACTTCATGAAGAAATCCTGTTGAGAAGGTTACAGTAGGTAGTTTGAACTTATCTTCATGGATCATTGATCCAAGTTGGCTCAAACAAATGTGATGTTACATCTTCTTCACAAAAATTTACATTTGTATATGTTTAAGATATTGTCAACAACAACTGTTAACAACAATAGAATTACAGACAACAACTAGATGGCCTAAACTTTTGCTTCAACAAAAGAAATAGATTTTCACATCTTTTGAGTTACCTCCATGTCTTACATCTGCATACAAATGATTGACTAAATCCCAAGCTGACAAAATATTTCTTTAAAGCAATTGACCCTTCATGTCAAGAATGTAGAAAAAGAACTTTAGGACTCTTTTTCAAAGATGAAACACCATCATTATCTCCATTTTGGGGACCAAATCAACATTTTCCAAGTCAATATTCACATTATATGCATGCTTAAAAACAAAGAAATCAACCTTTCAATTTAATTACACGTACATGTTCAAATACAAGGAAATCATCAACATCCATGTGTTCATGCACATCATTCTCATGCATGCATTTAATCCTTCAACTTTCATTTAAGCACACTATACTTTCGAAGTTGAAATGAATATAATGTTGCAGCAATAAAGTGAGTCTCCTACTCAACGTTTCCATTCACCTTCTTGGTAAAATCTTGCAACTTGCATTCCATTAACAAATAGATGCATTATATCAATAGACATGCAACCTTTAATTGGATAAGAACTCTAACCATTTCTTACCAATCCATTTCAAAGGTCCTTCCTTTGTCTGCACATCAACAACAATATGTGAATCATCTTGAAACACATTATTTATGGAAACTTCCTTTCCATTCTTTCCATTTTCTCTTTCCACCTTCTTCATGTTTCATGGAAGCATTGTTGGATTCAAAGTCCAACACCTTTCAGCAATATGTCCTTGCTTATGGCAGTAAGTGCAACACATGTGCATCTTCTCAATAGCATGATTTTCCTTGTCCAATGGACCTTTGGCTTCTTGCTTCTTTTCCTTCCAAAATTTCCTGCATGTGGCCATCCTCCTCCAACAGCTAGAAACATTATGGCTATCCAAACCACAAAAGGAACATCCAATTCTTTTCCAATGCTCATATTCAAATTTATCATGCTTAACATAATAAAAAAGAATATGGTTAAAACAAGATTTATACCTTTCTCTTTCACCTTTATTGCCTTCATGAGGGGGTGAATTGAATGAAGAAGTGGCTCCCTTTGGAACACCATCAATCTCTTCAATGATGTTAGACTTTCCACAACCCTCTGGTTTAAGTGTATGCTGATATACACCTTCTTTCTACAAAGTATTCTTCACAGTATTGCATTCCCTAAGAATACAATATTCACACTCTTGAGGTTGAAGACCTGAAATGAAACCCCTTCTTGGAAGTATTTCAATTATCTTCATGGAAGCTCTGGAACTTTCTCCATAAGCTTGTCCATAGCCAAGACCCAAATACTTAGGCCTTTCCTCAACTATTATTGGCTCAACAATACCCTGTACATGTTTGCCCAAGCCTTTTCCTTCATAGCCCATCTTGGACATTAACTTGGACCCTATGCCTCTGGTATGTTTTTCAAAAGAACCAACATAATAATTTTTAGAATAATTTGAAGAAAAACTAGAATTATTTACCTCTTCTTCAAGCTGATACTTGACTAAGGCTTCTTTGGCAACAAAGAGATATGTCTCCAACTCACACATCCTTTCCAGGTTCATATTTGCAATATGAAGTTGTTTCTCCATTTCTTGCAATTTGTTAGAAAGACACCGATTCTCTTCCTTCATGGAATTCAACTGCTCTTGAAGTACGATGCTCTTCCTTCCATCCTCATACATTTCTCTTACCATATCCATCATGATGAACAAGTCTTGCTTCATGTCTTCATCAAAGAATCTTGTGATGAAGGAAGAATTTGAGGACTCACTTATAGAAGTAGTCATTATAAAAATGAACAAAAGAACTTCAAACAAGATTAACAAAGAGCTTATTCAAGCAACCTTTTGCAACAAACCTCTTGTGCTTCAAGGATTGCTTTGAGGTCCTTTGGGATAAGAAGAATGCCTTCGGCCCTTCTTCCTTCTTGTCGTATCCTGGATTTAGCTATCAATAGTTCTCCCTTCATCTCTAAAAACTCAAACAACAATCAGTTTACAAACAATCAAACAGTCAATCCTCGACTATTTAAACACCTTTCAAGTTAAGCAAGAAAATATATTGCTCTATCAATCAGGAATCATGATACCACCTACTTCATGATATAACTTGCTTTGATATAACCAATTCTAATACCACCTTCTTTGAAGGTGGTGTTAATCAACTTGATGCTATGATACCACTTGATCTGAAATGGGGAACTAGAGGCTTCTTGTCAAATTACAAGAACCTCTCCCACTCCAAAGCTTGAACAATTTCCAAGATCTTGCTTACGATTGATAAATTGTGGAATTAGAAAAACTTGAAATAGGTGTATGCTTTTAGTTTGCCTTTAACTAACCAAATGCCTTACGTTTATTTGCTTAAACTGATATGCAACATATAACAGTGAAATAGTGTAGCAAATAAACATCATACACATAAAAACAATATAATTAGGAGTTCACCCAAACCTCTTGGGCTACGTCTCCATAAGCTCTAGTCAACTCAACTAGGCTCTTTGGGATTATGGCTTAAATTATTTTACAAGTTCCAAACTCAACTCCCTAGGTTTACAACTGAAACAATGGGCTTATAATGCCATCTTTATCCCAGGCTGTTTGGCTCTCTGCCTCTCGGCTCTCAGCTCTCGGCTCTTGGCTCTCGACTCTTGGCTCTTGGGTCTGGCTCTCGGCTATGGCTCTCGGCTCTGGCAATTGGCTCTCAACACTAGCTCTTGGCTCTTGGCTCTTGGTTCTTTGTAAGGAGAATAAATGCGTCCAACCTCTAGTGGTTTCTCTCTGTTCTCCTCTCACTAGCTCGGATCATTACAATGTGTGAGCTCCCCCTGAGTCTCTACAAAATAATGAGATTTATCCTTGAGATGGATCGAATTCCTTGAGTCCACAAGAATAAAACCTCCAGACCCCATGGATGGTTACCAAATCTTCTTTGGTTCCCAAAAATGCCTTCGTCTGTGCTAGACCCTTCTGTTTGTCTCTTTGCCTTCTCTTCTGTATTCTAATTCGTGTTTTCATGACACGTTCAGTTACATCATTTTCTTATGGCATGTAGCAATGATGTTTGAAATAGAAAATGGCTTGGAAAATGAAAGGACCAGCGGGTGTGGGCAAAACCCTTCCAATGGAGCTAAAATCCCCAAAACAGAGCATTTTACCAAACATATAGGAATACATGGCAAAACATAGAAAACCTGACTATGAATCTTAACCAGATCTCAAAAGGAAGCTGCACCCACATCTATAGAATCGTCAGGTCCGCGCACACCACAAATTGTGTGTCACATGGTCTGTTGTTCCCCTTTGCTCCATTATGCACCGATCTTCGATCTCCGATCACTCTGATCAATGCTATTGTCTATTGGTGCATCAACTCATCGCTTATCGGAATAATGCATATCGCATGGTCTAAGGACCTAATGTCCATTCCTTTGAACTTGACTCTTTACGATGTGACTTAATCTAGTCCATCGATTTTCCTTTTAATCCAATGGTTCACACTAAACTCGAAACATCAAGAAGTCTGCTCAATCTCCACTGTTGATCCATGATCTCCAATCCAACGACTGATAGCCATTTCGGGTGGCCCACTTGCATAGAGATTACCTGCCTGAAAAAGTGGATTTCTCTCTCCTACGACATGCTATGTATTGGTTGGTGTATGGAATCAAGTGAAGCCCTTCCAATACCACTTACCACTTGAAGCCCACCTGAAATACCATTTACTTCCCTCATTCTGCAACTCAAAAGGTTTATCTTATTTTCCATAAACTCTTCGGATTCGCTGTAATCCTTTCGGGTTCGTAAAACATCTTGTTCATCGTCCACCGTCTGATCAGTGATCAATAATCAACGGCTGATGATCATTTTTGGCGGCCCACTTGCATGAGAAAAACCCACCCAAAATGAGTGGTTTTCCCTCTCCTGCACCGTGCCACATGTCGGCGAGTGTATGGATTTGGGTGGAGCCTCTCCAATACTACTTCCTACCTGAAGCCTGCCCGAAATACTATTTACCATGGAACTCAATTCCTTCACTATTTTGTTCAATAATCCTTCGGGTCTGCTTCATTGCATTTCTCTTAAGGCTACAGTCTAAACACACCACTAGCTTTCCTCCGATGCGATAACAATGGATGACTACTCCATTGTTTTGCTCCCATTCGTTGATCTTTTCGGATCCAACGACCCTTGAGCATTAACGCTGCATTTATTTGAATGGCTTACATTTCAACGTAGTTTCCCTGTCATACTTTGATTTAAAACATTTTTGAAGACTTGGAAGGTTTATTCAAGATCCATTTTGGATCATCTACTTGTCAGATTTCAATGATAGTGTTGTATGGTTTTGAGTATGACAACATAAATAGTATTACATAAACTACTTTGGAATTTAGTTTAAGGAATTTGGTTTCCAAGAAATGAATTATATTCTACAAGGTTATGATCGAGTGTTAAAGTGGGGTATCAACATGTAAATGACTTAGGTCCACCCCCTAGTACACACAATGCCTAAAAACTTTAGAGGGTGTGGAATTGAGAACATTGTAAACTTCACTTATGACTCATGTATAGGAGGTGTATGCACTTATATATTGATTGTTTGATTGGTTTTGGATATACACTAAATTATTCATGGCCAACAAGGTGATGGGAATAGTGGTAAATAGAGAAAACATGAAATCATATGGTATAACTAAATTATGTGTGGTGTACTTTTGAGTGCCAATAATTATGCTCTTGGATAAAGACAATATTAAGATTGTTATTAAACTTCAAATATAACATTGAAGTCCATATTAGACTAACTATTATAGTCAATGGACTGCTTTATAATTAGGCAGAGGTCATATTCCGGTGTTATTAAGACCTTGTCCAGTGAGAGATTCAATCCCAAAGCTCAAATTTATTAGTATTGTGAAGTTTTATTATGCATTATTACCTATTTTTTATCATTTTGCTAAAACGTTTCTTGCAGTCACAACATATAAAAAAATGATTAGCTAAATAAAAGCACTTGAATACTTTGACATAAAATTATTCATTTATGCTTTGGTTTCAGAAGTTGAATAGGTCCATGAATTCCTTATTCTCCAATTGACAAATCAGGCATGGTTTGATTTGACTTGCCTAAAGATAGTGTGAATAAATACAGGAATAATTCGCATTAACTTAATGTTTTGTTAATTATACTAACATTGTTTGAAAACTTGTGGATAAGGTACATGTCATGTCTGTGATGCTATGGACATTTGGTATTGTGTACACATTGTATGGGCGGTAAAATGTACATGTGGTACATATGGTACCTGTGTGTATGTAGGTATTGCATGAGTTTGGATGACGTGTATAATTGGATGTGTGTAATGCACACTATATTTATGTGCACAGGGTTGAGGAGAAGGCACTGGATGGTTTTCTGGTGTGGCAACCGATCCAAAGTGCATGCAAAATAAAGACATAAGTGGAATTTGAGGAGTGATTAAAGGAAAAGTATTAATGTTTTATTTTAGTTTAGTCTACATGTAATTTATGATTTTGGTCCATGATGATTACACATGATCTATGCTTGGATTTATGATGGTTACATGTGATTTATGGTTTTGATGGTTATGTTTTGAGCTAACTTGATGTGATGTTTTTATACATGTTGATTGGTCAAATGTGCTAGTTTGACTTGTCATGACTAATGCAGGGAGACTGCACGAAGCAAGTGTTCGAAAAAGACACAATTTCATTGGAAGAACATGCATTTCTTCCTATTATTTAAATACAATGAAAATGAGGAATAATAGTTAAAGGGAAAGAAACATTAACCCGTAGTTACTCAAAATCTTCCATCAGCCAAATGAAAGGCTTTCAGCATATTGACTTCTATGTATAGTAGTACCATTATATCAAGTTAAGACATTAATTATGGTAAACACAATTTAGTTCTTGTTAAAAAATCTGAAGTTTCTCATAAAATTGATTGAAACAAATGTTACAATTAGCAATTGAAGGAGACTAGTTGGTAAAACTCCTTCGTAACCTATATATCGAAAGATCTAATTCAGGTGGAAAGGCCACGGGAACCTGTAATTTTAGAAACATCAACCTCTGAATGAGGAAATAAATTGTAAGATGCAGTGATACACTGAGGATGGTGTAAATTTAAGGGGGTAAGTATGTAACACCCCTCTGTTATATGTAACACTCTATTGCTATCATGTTGAACCTAAGCTAAGATTGAGTTGTAACAAAAGAACTAGGTCAGAGGTGTAACAATGAAATTAAATATTTTATTATTAAATAAATAAAGATAATTTAATCACTTGGAAAACGAGACACCAAGAGATGAAATTGCCAAATGAAATCCCATTGGTGAATGGGAATGGATAATTCTTTCATGATAAGACTTCTAGATCAAATTCTAGATAAGATTACTGGAATGGGAGATAAATATCCATTAAGTTGTTTAGTTTGCGAAAGATGCTAAGTTTAAGAAAAACATCAAAGCCGTGTAGGAGAGAAAGGGAAGATTTTATGGGAAAAGCCTCGTGGGAGAGAAAGGCGAGCTTTTCAAAGAAAATCCTAGATAAGTGCATAAAAAGATCCACAATAGTAGGTTTCCGTTAAAATAAACCATATCATGAAAGAGGGTATTAAATACCCATTGAAGAGATCAATAAGGGGGCAGTTGATCCATGGCAATAACTCTCAGCTCAGGGGTGAACTGGAGGAAATCAGTTCTAGGTTGGGTGGAAGTGCTTGATTTTCCATCCACTAATCTGGTTTACTTCAATTTCATAGGATGTTTTGTATATTGACTTCTTACTCTCTATTTTGTCGAATATTTAAGCATATGAATATAATTTCATGTGATATCCTGGTGTGTAAAATGAATGAATACTTATGAATTTGAAAACTACTGAATATAAAAACAATCAAATATAAATGTAGTAATTGAAGCATTGTAGGTGGTTTTTAATATTGTGTCAAGGAGGTATGTAGTAAAACATTTATTTGGTCTTATATATACTCTATTTAGCATTCTAAAAAATTTGGTCCCTCTCATCTCATGTTAGATCCTTATTTAAGATGGTATTGTATCTACTCTATTGAGCATTCAAAAATACAATTTAAACAATGAAAATTAACACATTGTATTTTACATTGTAAAGAAGTTTGCACGTGAAAAAATTTGATCCCTCTCAGCTCATGTTAGATTCATATTTAAGATGGGTCTATGTTGGTTCTACAACCTAGTATGAGGGGATGTGTAAGTTTCTCAGTCTCTCCACGCTCCTTTAAAATATAAAAATAAAATAAAAAGTATGTTCTAAATATAAAAATAATGTCGGCTATAATTAAAAAAAAATGAATACATTCTAAAGTAATTACAAGTAAGAAAATGTGTGAATGAGATGTTTAAATCTTATACTTTTCAAAAATATTTCAACAAGAGATTTAAATAAACTATTTGAAGATTTATGTTAACTAATTCATGTCGATGTCAACTTCATATATATCTATATATACAGGGAAACAAAATAAGTTTTTATGGCTAAAATTTTTATTTGGTCCTATATGTACGCTATTTATCATTCAAAAATACAAATTAAACAATGAGAAATAACATATTTTATTTTGCACTCTAAAGAATCCTCTCGACTCTTGTTAGATCTATAGTTAGGATAGATCTATTTTGGTTCTATTGCACAAGGGAAATAAACCTGGAGAGTCCTATTAACCTGATTCTAATGATGGATATGGAAACTAGGAAGTTTTTTTACAAATCAATTCTATCTATTAGCCGATTTCACATTTTAGACACCATTATGGAGGGATTATAACTTTTCTTTCATTATATTGGCATGACTAATATGATATTTTCTGTATTCAAGTTTCTGTGGTCCACAGTGAATTAAACAAAGTCTTTCGATAGAAATCACATGAGATAATGTTTTGGCCAACGCGTTCCGAACCAACAAGTGTCATTCATCATCAAGATCAGATGAAGAGGCAAACCATGGCAAAGGCTTAAATAGAGAGCAATGTAGAGACATAATTTCAAGTAATGGCTATATT
>APFE030835074.1:3771-19876 GCA_000404065.3 Pinus taeda
TTGGGTTCTTGGCCAACTTTACTGTCGAGGTATTTTCAATCATGAGTGGAGTTGATTGTTCTTGTTTTACCTCCAAATCTTCAAGAATTTTCCTGAGCCACACAATTTCTTTTGTTGCCTCTGTTGCTGCCACATATTCCACTTTTATTGTGGAATCTGCTGGAACTAATTGTTTGCATGATCTCCAGGAGACAACTCCTAATCCAAGACTCATAGCATAACCTGAAGTAGATACCCCAGTTTCTTTGTCTCCATTGAAGTTTGAATCAGAGTATCCAATCAAGCTGAAATCATTCACCTGTGTATACTTGATTCCAAAGTCATGAGTTCCCTTCAAGTACCTTAGAACTCTTTTTTCAGTAGACCAATTTCCCTCACAAGGCTTTTGCATAAACCTGGAGAGGATTCCAACAACAAACGAAATGTTTGGTTTGGTAGTAGTTAGGTAGTTGAGACTTCCTACAAGCTGTCTATACTTTGTTGCATCCTGAAATTCTTTTCCTTTAATGGAGGTGAGCTTTAAGTTTTGTTCCATTGGAGTAGTAAGAGGATTTCATTCTGTCATGCCAAACCTATTGAATAGATCTCCAATGTACTTCTTTTGAGAAAGGAATATGCACTTTGGATGTTGAGTTACTTCAATACCAAGATAGTAATGAACATAGCCCAAATCAATCATTTCAAAACCTTTCCTAAATTCCTTCTTTATGGATTTAATGTAGCTTTCATTGTTCCCTGTCATCAAAAGATCATCTACATATACTACAAGATATACCACTGTTTTGCCAACTTTCTTGACAAAAAAATTTGCATCATCAAGATCATAGTGTTTGAAATTGAGTTTCAGAAGATGCTCAGTTAGTTTTTCATACCAGGCTCATGGTGCTTGTTTGAGGCCATACAAGGATTTCACAAGTTTGCATACTTTATGTTCATGTCCTTTCATATCAAATCCTTCAAGTTGGGACACAAAAACATTCTCTTTTAGATCTCCATTCAGGAAAGCATTTTTTACATCTATTTGATGGACTTTCCAACCGTTCTGAGCTGCTAGGGTAAAGAGTGTCCGGATGGTAGCCCATTTTGTTGTGGGGGGAAAAGTATCCTCATAATCAACCCCTTCCTTCTTTGAAAAACCTTTTGCCACAAATCTCGCTTTGTGCTTGTCAAGTGAGCCATCAACTTTATACTTGTTCTTGTAGACCCACTTGTAACCAATTGGTTTGGTTCCTAATGGAGGATCAACCAGCTTCCAAGTGTCATTCTTTATCAAGGAATCATACTCCTTTTGCATAGCTTCTTTCATTCATCATGAGAAGAATCTTCTTTAAAGGAAGTTGGTTCGAAATCTGTAGACAAATTCAATTCACAATCATAAGAAACATCCATATCAACAGGTGAATCAGAGTCATCTACATCACCTCCATTTTGCTGGTTTGAATTTCTAGTTCCTAACTTTCCAACCTTATCATGATGAACACATTCAATTGTCTTTATTATCCACTTTGGAGGACCTTTCTCAGATGGTCTAGGTTGCTCTGTTGATTGAGTTGGGACTGAATCAATATTGAGTCTCCCAATTCTATCAATCACATCACTTAAAGCATCATCGGTTGTTGGAGTTTCATGCGAGGGAGAGAGTTCTTCATAAGAAGATTCCACATGTTGATCTAGTATAGGAATCCCCCCTTCAAGATGTGGAATATGATTATCAAATTCTTGAAATGATTTTGCATTTGCGAATCTATCCAAGAAATGAAGTTGCCACTCAACAACATTGTCAGTTTTGGATGATTCAAGACAAATTACATCTCTAGATACAACAAACTTTTTATCGACTTCATCGTAGAGACAATATTCTTTGGTGGTGTTTGAATACCCCAGGAAGATACACTTACGACTTCTTGAACCAAGTTTATTTCTATGTACCTTTGGTATCAAGGCATAACAGGTGGAACCAAAGAGCCTGAGATGCTTTACCAAAGGAACTTGCCCATACCACATTTCATATGGAGTCTTGTTTCTGATATCATTAGATGGAAATCTATTCTTTATATATACAGCACATAGAACTGCATCAGCCCAAAACATCAATTTTACATTTTTGAAAAACGTCATGGAGTGCACCATATTTAAGATTGTCCTATTCATTCTTTCAGCTATACATTTCTGTTGAGGATTATAAGGTACCGTTGTTTGATGTTTGATCCCATGTTGGCAAAGATAGTTTTCAAATTCATTTGAAGTATATTCTTTTCCATTATCATTGTGAATAGAGCCAATATGAGATTGTGCATCATTTTCAATCCATGTATGAAAGTTCTTCAATGTTTGAAAAGCATCAGATTTGTTCTTCAATAAATAAACCCAACAAATTCTGGTGTGGTCATCAATAAATGTCATCATATATTTATTTCCATTTGCAGAAGGAACATGCATTGGACCATATAAATCTGAATGAATGAGTTCAATTTTTCTATGTGCTCTTGAATGTGAAACATGAAAATACTGTTTGCTATGCTTTCCTAGAATGCAAGCATCACATTGCTTAAGTTTCCTAGGAATTGTAGGCAAACTAGCAACACCATTTCTCCTCAACAGGCGAAGGCTATCATAGTTCAAATGTCCAAATCTAGCATGCCATAATAAACTTGATGGAAGTGTACCTTCTTCATAATGAGAATTGTATGAGAAATGTTGTGCATGAGTAGAGGTACCTTGTAGCTTGAGAAGCCTTTCTTCTTCTATTCCCCTCATGACAATTGAGTGGTTAGATGCTTTTCTTACCTCAAGCTTGCCATCAAACATATGAATGGAGTGACCTTGCTAGCGGATGTGGACTAAGGACAACAAGTTTCTCTTCAGATGTGGGAGATATATAACATGGTGCAGAAGAAAGTCTGGAAGACCAGGAAATTAAGCCTGATTGTGCCAAGCCCTGATGGCTTGATTTTTGATTGGTATGCATAGTATACTATTCCATCAACATTGTCAGTAAATTCTTCAAAAAAATATTTTCTATGAGTCATGTGGTAAGTTGCTCCTGAATCAAGCAACCAACCATTTTTCCAAGAGGCAAGTGAAGCATTAAATAAATCTTCATTTACTTTGATATTACATTGTGCCACAACATAATGAGTGGATTCAGGTGCTTTACCATTGTCTGTGTGATTCATTTTACCTTTGGATTGGTTTCTTTGCTGCTCAATTTTGTCCCAAGGTAACTTGCATGTACAGGCATCATGTGATCCATTTCTTTTGTAGCGTATGCAGTTAAAATCTAACTTTTCTCCTTGAGAATGTCTGCTCCCCCACCTCTAAAATATCTTCCTCTTCCTCTTCGACCACCTCTTCCTCTGGAAGAATCTTGAGCAAGATTATTTTCTTTATGAGCAAGGCACACAGCCTCTTTAGAAGATTCAGGGGCTATCTTCTTTACAAAAGCTTTCTCTCTTTCAACAATTTTTTTCACAAGAGATTCAAAGGTAATATCTTTGAGATTTCCATTTTCTTGCAATGACTAAAGATAATTGGAGTAAGTACGATAAAGTTCCTTGAGAAATGAAATAAGAGGAATATCCAATTCAACCTTAGTGGCTTTGGTATCATGCATTATAGATTTTACTTTAGATGCAAGAGCAAGAGGATCCTTATTTTGTAATTCAAGAGTGAAGAGTTTAATCATGAGTTGAACAACTTCAAGTGTAGAATGTGAGTCATAAAGTTCTTTCATCTTTTGTAAGGCTTCGAAAGCAGTTGAAAATGGTGAAATATGGTGACTCACCTCATCACTTATAGATGTTGCAATTAATGCATAGGATTTGATGTTCTTATTTCCCCAAATGGCGAACTCTTTGTCTGAGGTAGGTTGATCTGGATCTTTGTCTTCATTTCCAATACACACTCCTTTCCACAACTCATTGAAAATGAGGGTGTGTTTTATCATCCGAGACCATTCAGGATAGTTCTCCTTGCTAGTAAGAACTATTCCCACAATAAATATGATTGAATGCATACTGTAAAAAAATACTTTTGCTCACAAAAAATTCTGTGTACTGTAAAACTACTTTTGCTAGGAAAATGTGCTTCAAAATAATACAGCCTTATTCTTCCTTCTTGATTTAATATACAAACATCAAAGCTATATTCTATCCATATAGAATATCACCATTTTTTGCATTACAATATGGTTGTAATTCAAGAGAAATAAAAGATAAACAATATCAACTACTCAAAAGCGAATCAGAATTCTGATGCAAATCATAATTTGCCAAACACTTGGATGGAAATATAAATCACTATGCTCAAATCCTATGCTTTACACCTTGATTGCATATTTTCTCATTGGAAAATACATCTCTTTCTTTTAATGTCTCTTAGTCTTCAATGATGCATGATTCTTGGTAAGGCGTCGCCTGATAAGGGAAATTAAATAAGTCTTCAAACTTATATTCGAGAATTTTGAGCAAGTCTTCTTGAAGGGAGCAACGTATATATACCAGCATTTACACCAACATTTATATACCTTGAAGCGAGCAGTGTTTATACTGGTGTTTATACACCTTGAAGGGAGCAACTTATATATACCAGCATATGTATACCACGCCTATCACCAAGCGTATGGAGGGAGAAGCAACATATGGAAGGAGCAGAAACATATGTTGGAGCAACAACATATGGAGGGTAAGAGCAGCAACGTATGGAGGGAGGTCAAGGGGCCAAGGTCGATTCAACCACTACAAAAGAAACAAAGATTCCCGAGTTGGTCTAAGGCGCCAGATTTTAAAACGCATATGACAGTGGGCCAACAACAGATTTTAAAATGCATACAATATTAAAGCCATGTCAGGTGCATGGCTTCATATCCCACAGAAGTCACTGCGATTCCAATGAAGCAGGCGACTGTTTAGAGGAAATATCAAAACACATATGTTGAAAAACGTATATGACACTGTATGGAGCAGACTTCAGGAAACCAAGCACAATATAGGTAGGAAACTAACACTAGGAGTTACACAAAAACTAATTTCAGGAGCTGGCTCTAATACCATGTTAGGCTAGGTAGTAGCACCTCCAAATCAATTCACATTTATTCATTCAGGTTGGTCTTTATTATATACAGGAGGGAGAGTTTGTTCGCTTCATCTCCTCGTGACTATTCATATTTCTTATTATTTATTTACATCAGTTACACTTATTCACCCAATCCTAATGATTAGGTGTCAACAGATGCTCTCCATGATGCACAGTACAATCTAGCGAGTCTGAATAATGATGTTTTTGTTGAACACTTGTAGAATCATTCAACCATAAGCCAATAATGAAAACCCCTAATCAAACACAAGGTAACCCTGTAGAAATTTGAATAATATAACACTTATTCACAATGATTATCCTGATTATACACTATTTGCGGAATCCATGCATGATACATAACCTCCTCTACCATTGATCATCAATTTGCGGAACTAATAAAAAATTGCATGTGCACATTGAAACATCAATCACACATATCAACACAGTATGTCATGGGGAAATCATACAGCTGAAAACCCCCAACTATCTATATATTATAATGATAGAGAACATGTAACAATACATAGTACAATACTCCTCACAAGTACTCAGTATTATCTCCACCTGCTACACACAAACTAGCTCAGATCTGAACAAGTCATGGTCTCAAATCTCCTCCACTGTTTGCCTGCCTCTGTTGTGCAATCCAAGTTGATAATAGATTTGATCCAAGCTCTAATTCCCTTGGCTTGTACTGCACAATCCTCATTGGCAATGTCAATCAATGATTGTGCAAATCTCATGCACAGCTATAGTCACAACTGATAGTAATCTCACCCTTTCACCCACCTCTAACACTTGTCTCCACTAAAATATCCATGCACTGAGTTAACTGATGTATTCTTTAGTTGATTTATGAGTTAATAATTAGTGAATTAATTAATAATTAATTCACATCACTCATCACTAGTGTATTTGTCAGTTAGAGTAAATACAACTAGTTCAACTAAGTCAAACTGAACACAACTCCATCAACTCCTCAATCAACTCCACCAAACTCAATCACTTGAGTTCTAACTAAAGTCCATCATGCAATAGCTCAATTAACCCATAGAAAAAGCGTATTTCCTTCTGGCAATTGCATGTGCCACATCTGTAGCTCGAACTGAAGTGCTGCAAGAGGATAGATAATGTTTATAGTCCAAATATTATTAAGAGCTAATAATATTTGACTGTTCTATTTTTTGACTGGCAGTCTAAAAATAGACTCCACCCATATGTCTAAAAATACAGGTCCATCTATTTTTACCAACATGACCAATCATCCATAAATAGCATCCTGCAACTCATAGACCATGATCCATATGTCTAAAAATAGACTTTGCGGCAAAAAATAGCTTGCAGGCCCACTTAGTGAAGGCGACTTCTTTTCACTAAGCTCCATCATCTTGTTGCATTTTCAACAAACCCGCCACTAATATCTACAAGTTCTAAGGCACTGACATTAGGGGAATTTTGAGGTCTAAAATGGGCCTCCTAAGAAAAATGTACAACCAAAATAAACTTTATAAGAACCTATAAAATTCAACATGATGATGTCAAGCATGGGGGATGATTCACCATTTTTGGAGTAAAAAAGTTAAAAGATTAAAAAATAATAAAACAATAAAACTGCTTTTTCAACTCGTATTTTCAACTTATCTCCTTAAGGTTATACTCAAATTTCGAGTGAGCTTAATCATTGGATGCAAAATTTAATTCCTCATCTAAGGTGTACCCATGTTGCATACTTTCGATGGACCCTATTACAAGAAAAATGAGAAATACATGAAAAACCATGATTGCAATCACATTTTTCATGTATTTCTCATTTTTCGTGTAGCAGGGTCCATCCAAAGTATGAAACATGGGTACTCCTTTGACAAAGAATCAAATTCTGCATCCAACAAATGTTTCTGCTCAAAATTTGAGTAAACCCATAGGGAGATAAGTTCAAAATATGGATTGATAAAATAGTTTTTTCTTCCCCTCTAACATTTGACGACTTAATCTAATATTATTTTATTATTTCTACTATTATTTTATAATTTACTTGGGAGGCCCATTTTAGACCTCAAAACTACCCTAAAGTATGTTTTTGGATCTGCTTCCTAGATAGAGTGATGAACTCGATGAAGAGACCTGTCAAATGGTAGGCAATAATGTGTCCTACATTAGTCGACACATAACAAGAGAAGAATAATTATTTTTTGAAGATAATTTTTTTGCAATGGGTCAAATCGATAGAAAGCATGATGGAAGTATATGATTGATGCTTGATGTAGGAAACAGAGGATAAAGGGATCCCTTGAACAATAGAATGCATGACAAAAAGGTTTAACCAGGCAGCTCTTGACTCATGAACATCAGAGTGTTAGGATACAAGGATGCAGGAACATCATAGTATATAGGTTAAACTCGTGGGATGGTGTGATTCTTTTGAGAGGCCAACATAAGAGGTTTTGCTGAGGCTGTGCCATGTTCAAGGGAACAACTGCAACCAAAAAACATCTTTCCAAATAAAGACATAAAGAGATTGTGTTGTCTAATTTTCCCCATCTGATTAAGTTTAACAAGTCCAGATGGGTAAACTCAGTTATCTTATCATATTTATAGAGTTTGAAAATAGCAACTCCATGGGGTCCCTTTGTCATAGTTGTTAATCGGCTGTGACAAATGTTTAATAGTATACCCGACATAGTTCCTTTTTGGTAATATAGTCTACTAAGTCCAGATAAAGTGATAAACCTATGCTCAATATGTGTTTGCCTCATCTTCTTCCGAGTATAAGGGGACAGAGCAAATTCAATATTCTCCGTGAATTTTTAATGAGTCACACGAAGACAAACTCAATAGATCTTCATCAAATTTAAAAAATTTAAATGAAGAAAACTCGAGGTATCTTTTTCAGTTTAGTGAGCAAGGAAAAAGAGATAAAAGAATTTCTCATGCCTTCTTCGTAGATTTAGTGAGCCCAAAGAAGGAAAAAACTTGGGGATTTTTCAACTTAAGATCGAGAAAAGGTCCCAAAAAAGAAAGCACTCATAACATCATTATAGGAGATATAAAAGCCAATTGAAGATAACTTGGGGTTTTTCCAATTTTACGAGCGAGAAAATTTCCCCAAAATTTCCCAAAAATGAATGCTCTCATATCTTCTTTGTAGTAGTTTAATGAGCCCAAAGAAGGAGAGTCGAGGTTTTTTCATATTAATGAGCAATCTAAATACCATAAAAAGAATGCTCGATACTTCTTGATCTCATACTTGACAATAGAAGGGTCTGTGCCATGCATTTCCTCATAAGACCAAGGGAAAACAATGTAGAAGTCCTTAAAAGGGCAGGTGAAGCTCACAATTTCCTCAAGATTGCAGTTAGCTCCATTTTGAATGCTTTCCACGATCCCTATTTTGACTGAGATAATGATGGACACAGTCTTTAAAATATTTCCCAAGTTCCCTTACCAATCCATAAGTTGGACAGTCATATAAATCGAGGGAACCATCTCAGTTGGTTCAAATGGAAATATGTTTACAATTTTCGCATCTGAATCAGATATAGAAGTGTGATGGTGAGATTTTTCCCAAGGTCATTCCTTGAAACACATGATATCTCAAATAAATTCGTCTGTAGGTGGGAATTCATCGAGGAGATCAATAGAAGTAGCCATGATGGTAGAGGTTTCCCAAGGTCGCTCCACTAAAGCCAAGATCTCTCGAATAGCTTCGTCCGTAGGTAGGACTTCATTAAGGATATAATTAGAGGGAGTCATTATGGGAGAGGGGATGGTACCATTCGTTGTAACCAAAGTGACAGGAAAATATGATGCAGATTGAATGGCTTGACAAGCTAATTTGACTGGTGATAGTGACATGTTTTCTCCATAAGAGTCAATGCTTGAAGGGGCCGGGAAAATTGAGGGATCAGTTCGGTCATGAGGAATGGTGGAGACAATAGAAACTGCCTATGGAACCTTGGGTAGCGAGAGAGGAAAGAAACCCACCAGGGAAGAACCCTTCAATATACTAGTACCAACACTGACATAAGAGTCAGGTATGCCACCCACTAAAGGTACAATGTTGTTAGGCAATGGGGATTAATCTAGGGTGCATAAGGATAGCTGGTCCACTGTGACAGCTCTCCCATCCAATGGAAAGAGGATGAGGTGTAAAACCAAAGACATAGTGGCAGTCAAGGCATAAGTCCAACTACGTTCCAAACGTAGATATAGTTGAGTTTACAATCTATGGCTTCAATGTCCACCATTACCAGTTTCCCACTCAAAGTCAAGGGGTAGATGGAAAGGTAACCTTTTGGGATGATAGTGTGGTCATCGAAATCTTTAAAGGAATTTGATGGTGGAGACAAGGTTAGAGAACCCAAGGTGAGCCAACATGAAGTACAAATGACGCAGGTCGAAGTGCCTTCGTTAATGACTGTTCTATGTACCCCTCTTCCTTTCAAACAAATTTTCACCTAAAATGCAAGATGGTGGGAAAGGGGAGGTTTATATTTCTCCATGTCAAATATTTCTAGCATGGAATCCTGAGGGTCAACCACACCAATAGCCAAAATAAGAGCTTTCCTTTGTGGTTGACAAGTTTGTAATACTTCGAGTGCAGACATAGATGACGATACTTGTGCTAAATATTCTACAATATTGTAGTTCGGGGCAACATGTGCAGATGTATTATGTGTTGTGTGACAAAGTGCCTCTTTTGGAGGGTGAATTACAATATCAGAAACTGGCCTTTTGATATGAATATCGTTGGGTTGCGGTGGGTTTGAACTTCAGGCAATGTCCCAAGCATTAGTGACTAGAGTTGCATAAGTTTTATCTCATGTTTGAAGATCAAACATTTCAAAAGTGTAAATGGTCGATGGTCCTTCACCAGCTAAAGGATGATGTGGACTGTCATAGCCCCCTTGCAGGGGTTGATGCAAATTTGTAATAAGATGTTGCTATTACTGAGTAGGGAAAGGATTGGGTAGGACTGCAAGGGTCTGGCTAGTGTCCTTTTGAGAAAGAAAATATGTCCATTCTTGGAGGCGTAGACAATGATGTGTCATATGGTCTTCCACATAGATTTTGCAAGGGAACTTGACATCTTTATTCCTTCCTCTGTCAGGTGGCACAATAACTTTCTTCTTTGGGTTGGATTACTTAGCTGACTTCTCTTCATAAGGAGGCATCTTTTTCTTATTATTCTTATTCTTACCGCTAGGTTTTTGTGTAGACTACATAGATTTTATCGCAGTGGTCGGAAGAGCAACCAATTGGATAGTGAGATCAACAAAGAACTAGGCAGTGTGTCTGCAAAGTTGTTTTACAGTAGACCTAGAGGTAGCACCAATAATTCCATCAGCATGTGCGCCAAGTTGCTAAGTAGTGGGAGCATTGGAAGTTCTGGGGAAATTAGGGATTACGTCATATAATGTGCCAAATTGCGAATAAATCAAATTTAAGTTTAGGGAATGAAAAATGGATTGGTCTTCAATGACCACACCACCTAAGGAAACGTCCTTGTTGATTTGGGGAAGAAGAGATTTACATAACCAATTTGCTAATAGATAATCTAGAAGGGGTGTTTTGACTAGCCTTTGCCTACCTCTCCATTCATGAATGTGATCAGAGATGTAGGTGGAGCTGTCTTGGTGTAAAGTAGTAAGGAGTTTCACCCTAGTTTCATAACAGATGTGTAGCTTAAAGTACTTTAACAATTCCATCACCAAGTCACCAAAGGTATTAACTGACGTGCATGGTAACTCAATGTACCACTTGGTGGCATTTCCAGTAAGGGTGTGGGGGAAGAGCTAGAGCCAAATACTATCATCCACCATGGATTTTGACACACAACATAAATTATAGTTGGTGATATGTGTACCCGAATCCTCCCATTCAGGATGTTGGTAGGAATTTTGTGCAGGATTGGAGGCCAATGTAAGTTATGGTAGATGGGATCATTGGTTAGTTTGTACAGATCATGGATATCGAGTGTTGCCAAAAAAGGAAAAGAGATTGGTGCCCCTGATTCTGACCAGGGTGATGATGAATGACTTGATGGTCCTTGCGGTCCGCCCATCATATTGTTCCCAACATTATACATATGATTTGCTGAATAACAATTTCCTTGAGGAACAATCATATATCGTTGCTATCCATATGCATTGTTAGGCTAGGGTATATAAGATAGATTGCCCCTAGGATAATAATTTTCCCCTTGACTCAATTGAGGTTGAGAATGGGGTGCCCAAATGGATTGCGAGAGATCGGGTTGAGGGATCTCACCAGCCACATAGTTGGCCATCGACACTTGACTGACATATGGAGGATTCATGTCAATCAATGGCTTTCCAATTTGTCCTATAAATAGAGGGGGAACTGTAATGCCCCTTGCTGGTATGTGCATGTTGGGAATAGTGCCCCCTGGCATTTGAACCTGGAAGCTGAGTTAGGGTTTGATGATCCCTAAAACTACTGATTTGAATGATGGGAATGATGTGCCCAAATAGACCTATAACATTTGCCCCCTAAAGCATGAAGTCGAAAATGATAATGTTGAGTGATATGCTTTATGATGTGATGAGGAGGTTCTGAAGTGGATGGTGACTTGCATCAATTACAATACATAATATCATGATATTTTAGATTTTTAATGAATTGTTGAGGGAAGACATACCCATGCTCAACATATAAAATTTCATTACATATACATAGATAGTCATCTATAGGTATAGACCCATGATGGGATGACCATCAGTGTAAATCTATTGTACACATGATTTAGTACTCCCCTGAAATCACAGCCCGGATGGATGAAACTAGATTCGGGGTCTTCTATCTCGTCCAATCGTTCACTCAAGTACGAGTCTAACCATGTGAATATGTGATCTGAAGTCAAACATTCTCAAGGTACTATAGTACATTTTGCATGGTGTGAATGGATGTTTTGATGTCAAACATCATACAAAGTCTTTTGGTCGAAGGCTAGTGATGTGAACCTATTACTGGAAGCAAGAAACTTGCCGTTGATGTATGCAAGCCCTAACGTACTAAAAGGGTGTTTCTAAGTCAAATTCTTGGATATTGTGTTGATGTCGACAAGAAGCGACTCGTCGTAGGAGGGCCTTCACATATCCCACATCAACGACATGAAACGAGTGTAATTCTTTTTGGAGACAGAATGTGACTGACGACACAAGGTTCAAGAGTGGTGGTCATGAAAATGAAAGTTTATAAGTACTGCAAAGGATGAATTTAATTGAGTGACTTATCTTGAACATGTCGGCGACAGTGATTGAATTAGTGGCGTTGACCCAAAACCAAAGTAATGGATGGTATGATAAACCATTGGTGTGATAACCATCAAGCAGATAACCCAACCCAAGTAGTCATAGAGATGAAGTGAAAGTGTCATGTTCAAGAGCGACTAGCTACCATAAAGTAGTTTACCCATTTTCCCATTTTCCCCAATCATTTTTGACCAATACATTTTTATTTTTTATCAAGCTTGACGAGGATATCATATGCTTGTTGTATAATTCCACCCTTTGGCTAAATCCATCGCTATGTCATGTTTTAACGAGTCTAGCGAAGGTGAAACTTAGTCTTGTCATGATGGACAGTTTTTTGCTATTTGATGTTTTAACGAGTTTAACGACAATGAGAACTCGTTCCTTTTCATGTTTAGAGAGTTTGAAAAGGGACAAAAAGAAAACTCCACAAGTTCTTTTTCATAGATTTGTCTCTCAAGTCCAAAAAATCATAAAATAATATGAGAGAGAACCTATTGACCATGTTCGATCAACATATTTCTTTTTCGTAAATAATCTATCTCAGTTCAGAAAAGGGTTAAACTTACACTGAGTAGATGTCATCTCCAATCCGTTAACGAGTTCAAGAGGACAAGCACTTGGCAATCTTTTCATATTTCGAGAGTCTGAAAAGAGCTTAAAGAGGCCTCCAAGGGGGTTCCTTTTTTTATGTTTAAAAGAGCTTGAAAAAGAGATAAAATTATGCTCTATGGTCAACGTACAATTCACGATCGTGCACGTCAAATTCATTGTATCAACTGTAAATCTCTTCAAAGCAACACCAAATGGATCAAACAGAACTGTTTCATTGGTAGAAATAGGTAAATACTAAAGTTTATTCATTTAATGATGATGAAATAATAATAAAACAATAATTTACCATGTCATTTTCACCATTTGATATCTACCATTTAGTTTTGTGCTCTGAACCAGGTTTTTACCTCGAACTTCAGCAGCTAATTGCAAGAGATTTTTTGGATCATTTCTCATGTCGTCCGGACCAGGTAGAAGATCTATCCCTTCTATTTCTTTTCATGTCATTCTTTTGTAATTTCAAGCAATTTTTTTAGGGTTTTACAGCCCCTGGGGTTAGTGTATTTTTCCCTGGGATTAGTGCAGCCTTCCACATCAAAAATTATGCTACAAAGCACTCAAATAGAAGGGTACCTTCTCTGAAACATATTGTCTCCTTACCTGGGCTACACTGGGCGAGTTTCACAAGTTTGTTTCACCTGTTTGGCCCAAAATTTCTCTAGTTTTTTGCATGAAATGGATCCTAAATAAGCTTATGGTTTGATTTCAAGCTTTGATCGGATCAGAATGTCTATTACTTGGTGAGAAAGATAGAATGAAGAACAAGACATGGTTTCCCTAAATGATCCGGGTATCATTGAGGCCCTCAGAAACTATGGGTTACTCAAATACTTCAAGTTGTCCAGGATGAGGCAAAAATTAGAAATATTGCAGTTCTTATTTCATGCATGGGATATAATGGATCAATCTTTTCATATAAGGGACAAAGTGGTCCCTATCATGATTGATGATGTTTACTTTCTTACTGGGTTGTTGAGACATGGTGCCCCCATTTATCTTTTAGGATTTGCCTGTGGGGGTGAATCAGTGAGGGACTACATTCGACAGTTTTGTCAGCCAGGTACACAACCCATCAAGGATGGGAAAATAAACATCAGGGATGTATGTTATTTTCCTTTGAGAACAATTCTTTTCACTATAGTAAATTTGGCAAGTAGTGTGACACTTCATCTAGCAAATAGATCATACATGTAGTATGCGCTTGAGTGTCTTGAGCCAATTGTATTCAATTGGTGTGAGGTCGTACTTTCTTCAATGAAATAGTAGGTAACAAAGGTAAAGAGTGGTAAGACAAATAATTTTAGCTATGGATCAATCTTAATTGCTTTTACCTTAGAGATAATTCCATTGATGCAACCTCAGCATGTAACAATGGGTGTAGCTTGTCCTAGAGATCCACGGATGCAGAGGTGGGTCGAATTGATGGCTAGACATGTTGGTATGTCATCAATCACATTTTCTACTGCATTCTTCAATTGGCTAGATCGACAACACATTGTCATCAAGGATCAGCCATACACAAGGATGAATGTTCGTGGAGATCCAGATTTGAGTTTACCAGTTGGCACTCAATGGGGTGCTATAGGTAAATTGTTTTTGACCAAATGTTTTTATTTTTAAGTTTTTACATGTTTTTGTGTTTTTTATGTTTGCAAGACTAAACTAAATTCGTACGCATGCATACATATGTTGGTACTTTTTGACCTATGGTAAATCAATGGGAGGCAGGTGGACCAGTGCAAAGAAATGTTAGGAGAGCAACTTTCTAGGATTTGGTTTTGATCGAGACATCGAAAGAGTTGTAAGATCGTGTAATGGGTTAACCCTCAGTATTCCGGATATCCAGATTGAGGAGTTAGCTATGAGGTTGCAGCACCATACTATTGGTGTTCCTAGTCATTGGATGAGTCTATTATGCATGATTGCTCAAGCTATGACCTATTATCATGAGCATCACTAGGTCTACTTAGGATTATTTTTGTATGCATTTTGAGTTTTTAGGTTAAATGACCAACATGTCTTGGAAACAATTTTGTAAAAACTTTTAAAAACCTATCTATTTTAACTTTCAGAGCTTCTATATATGGTTATGTGAAATCCTATTCAACTAATGATGTGAATTGAAAATTTACTTTTACATGTGTCGCAAATGTCTGTTTAACACATAGTTCGCTAATGAATCAGTTAATGTGTTAAAGTTTCTGGAAATATGTTGATATTGAATGTACTCAAAATGTCTTTCCAAAAGATGAAATCTAAGGAACATATGAAGAATAGTTGGGTTTCAAAATGGGTATAAACACTTATAAGTTGTAGTATGACAAGTTGTGAGTCTAGCCTAACGATGATTCAGCGAATGCCAAGTGAAATGGCATCAGAGAGAAGTTCTATCAATTCACTATACTCAACGATATTGTTAGTAGAACAACTGATACAAATCCCTTGAAAACTCACTAACTTTCCACTTGGAGCGAAAATGGCCCATGTTGCAAAATATAGGTTTCGTGTAGTATGACTAGCACCATCGGCATAACCAACAAATGGTTCCAAAGATTCTGACATCTGCAACAAATGAAAAGAGGATTACTTAACCACATAAAAACTCTAAAAGACACACTGACACACACACATGCAATTAAAGCATATATACAATGATTTTACTACACTCAATTAAGCATACTAATGTTTGAGATACAACCCGTTTTGGGGTAGCAACAATGGAATTCCATCATAATCCACCAACTTGTAGGCACCTTTTGCCAAAACATGCTTGAAAATTTAAGGGCCCATCCATAGTGGTTCAAATTTTCCTGCCCCTAGTTTATCAGCTTCCTAATCATAAAGCAAGACCAGGTCTCCTTCTAAGAAAATGCGAGGCTTGACATTTCGGTCATATTGTGCCTTGATTCATTTCTTATTTGCTTCATTAGACAATGCAGCTTCTTGACGGATTTCATCTAGATGTATGAGTTCTAAGAAACGTGCTTCTTCATCAAAAGTGTCAGGTAACAAGTCAATTGCAAGTTTTGTTGGGTTGTGTTATATTCTTTCCACAACTAACCTACGTAGTGAACCGAGGGGTTAAAGGGGGGGCGGAGCCCCCCCTTTGCCGCGCCAATTGCGCAGCGGGGGGGTCATAGGGG
>APFE030835074.1:20068-48271 GCA_000404065.3 Pinus taeda
AGAAAAATTTTTTTGGACCCTATATTAGGTTGGGCGAACCTACCTATGGTTTTCAGTCCACAATTTTGGACGCGATGGTTTTCGGTCCATGGTATTGGATGCTTCGGCATGTATAAATATGTATTGTAACATTGAAATGAATATAATGAAAAATCAAACTAGTAGTCTCGGTTTTGAGATCCAGTGGGAAATCTTTGTGTATATGTGTTTTATGTGTTATGCTCTCGCATTTTTATTTTTCCTGTGATTTAGAATTCGTATGCAGGTAATTTATGTACGGGGTTAAAACCTACATAGATCAGAAAGAAAATGTTGATCCTTACAAGAAGTTCAATGTAGTTGAGAAGGGACATGGGTTGCAACCTATAGAGTAGCAGAATAAAGGTGATGGTAAGGGGACATTCCAATGTTGAATATGTGGCAAAGATCATCACAAGAAGGATTTTCCATTGTACCGGAGTGGCAAACCTCAAATCTATAATGCTCAAGAGGTGTAGCCAGTTGGGGATGTGGGTCGTAGCATTCCTTGGATTTATACAGTTGTGGACAACAAGCAAGCATATCACCAGGAATCCATTATTGAGATGGAAGGTAAGATTTGTGGTCAAGTTGTTTCTATTTTGATTGACCCTGGATCTAATTATAGTTATGTTAATCCTCACCTCGTGGATAAGTGTGGTTTAGGAAAGAATTGCATGTAGAGTCTTGGTTGGTGCAGTTGGATACAAGTACTAAGAAGAGAGTTCATCACTGGGTAATATCTTGCACATTTGAGATGAATGGTATGCCTTTTAGATCTTGCACATCTAAATGTGCTTCCATGGGGATCATATAGTATTATTTTGGGTATGAATTTTATTGTATTTCCATAAGACCAAAGTAGATTTCTATGACAAGGCTATTGAGTGCCTGGATGATAATGGAGGAAAGAGAATCATGTAGGGAAAATAGAAGCCTATATCAGTGAGGATGATTACAACTATGCAGGCTAAGCACAGTCACAAAAAGGGGTGTGTATTGTTTGGAGTCCATATTTCTAGTGACAAGGGTAAAGGATTTTGAGGATGCAAAAATCTTTGAGAGGTACCCTATATTGTAACAGTTTAAGGATGTGTTTCCAACAGAGATTTCAAAGTGCCTCCTCACAGGGGAAGTGGACTTCTCTATTGAGCTGATACCAGGGGTAGCACAAGCATCGAAGGCACCTTACAGGATGAGTACTCCAGATTTAGTGGAATTGAAGTTGTTGTTGAAAATACAACAAGAAAATCTCAGTTTGACTTTGCCTTGGTCAAACTAGAAAAAGAATTGAATTTCCACTTCAACAAAAATCATGGACATAGTTAACTGAGGTGACATGGCACTTGTCACTCAGTTAACTCAGTTAATTCGACTTGGAGAAGCTTGAGTTCATTTCATTATCATTGATTGACAATTTGTAGCAATCTCTTTCGGTTAAGTTGAGTTATGGTCAGTTAAATTAGTTCTAACTATTAGAGGAACTAGTGGAGGTCAAGTCATGGAAGTGGAACTTCAACCACACTCAGTGATCAACCAATTAACTAATCGATCAATCCAAAATAATTGATGCGTGTAGAGAATTCGAGTTACCTAGTTGAGATGGATATTCCAAGGTAGTATACTATTAGTTGTATACTATTTTGATGTGTATAGGTGGTGCATGCAGTCAAAGGAAGAACCTAGAGGAATTTCACAATCCAATTGAGGTAATTTCCTAAATAATAGGGGGTAATTTCCTCAAGGAACAACACAAGGAGACAGGAGCTTGGAGGGCTTGAAATTTGGCTAAGTGTTGGCCAGAGTGAATCAGTCAGGCGGAGGGATAGACTATACACTTATAGGTTGTGCTTAGGCTTGAACAAACATATGTATTTCATCTTTATTCTTTGATTAATGCAATACAGATAGGAAGGGGTTTTGAGCAGTTGCTTTCCCCTAGATAAATTTTTGTGCTTGTGTGATAATTCTTCTTGCATGTTTATGATTTGTGTTCTCGATCATGAATTGAATTCCACATAATAATAGATTATATTTGAGTCTTGTGTTTTAGTAAATTTCATCAACAGTTTTAGATCTACACAATAATTTCTACATTGTATTAGAGCGGGATTCACAGTAGAGCATGAATTTTGTTGTTATTGCAGGAGGATCGGATTTGTAGGATCAATTCCTCAGAGCTAGAAGGATGGCTTTCTATGAAATAAGACTCGAGTATCCCCTTGAGGGAAGCTCGAATTATGTTTCTTGGAAGGACTGCGTGGAGGCAGTGCTGGAAGATAGTGGATTGAAGGAATCTATTGATAATGATATCCCGAAACCACCAACAATTAATACTCAATATCTAGCAGAATGGAAGAAATGTGTAGCCAAGGCAAGTAGAATCATATTGGAGATATTACGAGACCACATTATCTCAAATATCTAGGGGAAAGAGACTTCGTATGCAATTTAGCAAGAATTGACAAATTTTTTCCAGAATAGTAGTGACCACAGGAAGCTAGCACTCAAGGATAAACTTTGAAATATCAAGATGTAGAAGAATGAGACTATTCTACAGTACCTTAGCAGGTTCACACAATGTCGGGATGAACTTGGTCAATTTGGTGTTACTGTTGCAGAAGATGATTTGGTAAGCCTGGCCCTTCTAGGCCTTCACAAGAGCTGACACAACGACCAATATTTGATGACTGAGAGGGAGAAACTACCAAATTAGGAATGCCTATGGTTTGATTTGGTATATGAGGAAAGAAGGCAGAATACCAGATACGGGACTTCATCCAAGGGCAAGGATGAAGAAAATTGTGCCTTGACTAGAATGCAAAGAAGGGAAAGGGAAGAATTCCCATCCAAACCAGAATGTAGTTAAGGGGGCAAGAAGAAAGACTTGTCTAGAATCAAGTGCTTTCACTGTCATGAATTTAGGCACTAAGCCACGAAGTGTCCACACAATAAGACAAGCAAGAAGACCCGAGGAGGAGAAATAGGTGAAGCTTTGGATCCACATTTCGAGCATAAATTTACCCTCATTTCATACATGGAAAGCACAGTGATGGGGAGTGTGTGGTACTTGGACAGTGGTGCCTCATTCCACATGATGGGGAATAGATAATTTTCCAGTGATTTGGAGGAGAAAGATCTCTAGATGCACATTGAGATGGGAGATAATGGAAGGTACAACGCGACCAAGTTTGATACAGTCGCCTTTCAAAGGGAGTTCGGCTCCCCTCTCAGACTCAAGGATGTGGTGTTTTTCCTGGGTCTAAAGAAAAAATTCATCTTCATTGCAGTTTTGGAAGACCTTGGTTATGATGTGATCTTCAACAAAGGAAATGCATTCTTGAGACAAATAGCCACTGGACAGGTGAAGCAGATCAGGGTTCATGTCAATAACCTGTACAAGCTAGATGTGGAGGATTGTGTTGCATTGAGCATAAAGGCGGAGAAGGTGCAGAGTTGTGATGTCTGTAAACTTTGGCATAGAATACTTGGCCATTTTCATCATGGAACCTTGAAGATCATGCAACAGATAACCACAGGCCTCCCCAAAGTAGCACTAAAGAAGTAGGATACATGTAGAGGATGTACATAAAAGCCACTTTCCATGATCAGAACAATAAAGCACATGCAGTCCTTGAAAGGATCCACTCTAATTTTTGTGGACCTTTCTCAACAACCTCAACTACTAGGCACAAATATTTTGTCATTTTTATTGATGACTTCTCATGGAAGTGTTGGATCTTCTTGATGCAAAAGAAGGATGAGACATTCTCCAAGTTCGTAGAATTTAAGGCCTTGGTTGAGAAATAAATGAGAAAGAAGATGAAGTCTCTCAGGAGAGATAATGGACGTGAGTAGGTGATGAATGAATTTAAAAAATTATGTGTAAAAGAAGGAATTCAAAGAGAGTTGATAGCACCCCATAACCCACAGCAGAATGCGGTGGCTAAGAGGAAGAACTATATCATTTTGGGAGAAGCGAGGGTGATGTAGCATATTCAGGGCCTATCTCTGCATTTGTGGATTGATGCATGCAATACAACAGACTATTTGCAGAACCGTAGTCCTCATTGGATTTTGGGCATGATTATACAAGAGGAAGCTTACTCAGGGAGAAATTTGGATGTGTCACACTTCAAGATTTTTGGAGTTATTGCCATGTCTCCAAAGAGTTAAGGAAGAATATAGAGCCGACAGTAGAATTGGGGGTATTTGCGGGTTACACAAAAACTCCCCACAACTACCATGTGTACATATGATCCCTCAAAATGAGGGTTGTGCAAAGGGATGTAAAATTTGATGAAGACAAAGCCATTTGATGCTCTCTTGAGAGGGATTTTCAAATCCCACAAAAAGAGGAGCTTTTAGCTCCAAAGGAGGAACCTCAAGAAGTTGTGAAGTAACCAAAAGTTGAGGATCAAAGAGTGGAGACAAGCACTTAAGTAGAACCATCCAGAGAAGGCAAGAAAAGGACCAGGGAAGCTAAGATACTTGTGCAGGATGTGAGGGAGAATGTGGGTGCTCCTTCAAATCAACGCAGGTAGAGAAGCTCACCAGATCGATACACTAGCTACATGGCTCTAATGACTGAGCTTGTAGAGATTGAGCCATCCTCTTTCGAGGAAGGAGTAGAGAAACCTATATGGGTTGATGCAACGGTGGAGGAGTACAAATCCATTGTAAACAATAGCGTTTGGGAAGTGGTCCCAAGATCAGTAGATAAATCAATTGTGGGTTCGAGATGGATCTTCAAGGTAAAGCATGCAGCAGACGGAAGCATAGAAAAATACAAGGCCAAATTTGTAGCCAAGGGGTACTCTCAGGTTGACGGGATTGACTATGAGGAGACCTTTTCTCAAGTAGTAAGGTACTCATTCATAAGATCAATTATTACTCTGGTTGCACATATGGGGTGGAAGATCCACCATATGGATGTGAAAACAACATTCCTTAATGGATTTATTGAGGTGGAGGTGTATATTTGTTGGCTTGAGGGGGCCTAACCCAGGTTCGAAGTTATTGAGCCAAACAAATCCCTACACTACTAGCCCTTTCGGGATCAGCCCACGGAGCACAGACTGAAGTCTCACTTGAAGCAATATGGGGGGATGCTGGAACCAAGTTTCTGCACCCTTGAGATGTATGAGGTGTCGATTTAGTCCAACTGCGCTTATCTTCGTGCAAGTTATTTCACGCACTGTCCCAACCTTCAATACCTTTGCGATCTGTTATAATCGTCTTTCAGCTCTAACCAAGGGCTAGGATGCTTTCTTGCTGTTATGAAAGCGACCTGCGCTACTTCCCCAAACTATGTTGCGTATCTTACTTATCTTCCTAAATATGTTAGTTAACTTCGCTTAAAATGATATTGTACTTTGCATTCACTTAATCAACACATTCATACATATTCGCTCATCACATAAGCATTAAAAGTGCAATGTATATTCAATGTAGCAGATGCATAAAACAGGAAATAAATACATAGAACAGATATGAAACTTCTCCTTATTAATGCTCCAACTGTTACAGACTCGACTCGCCCTGCACCCTCAACTGCAGGGGTTTGTGCACTCAGTTGCAGACTACTAGGCCTCTGTGCACTCATTTGCAGAGCCTTCTCCTACTCTACGACCCAAACTAGACTTTACACTTCATATGTGACTCAACTCTTCATCCTTGTCATTATTATTGAGTTATCTCTTAATTACTTAAAGCCTCACTCTATTTATATTATCCCATGCTCCACAGACCATGGGTAGATCGCTCCAGCTGATATTACATTACAAAATTGAGGGTGGACAACCCTATGACTCTTTTACAAACTACGTGCTCCGCACCCACAAAATGCAGAGTTTTTACATCGAGGTTACAACTTTTGACCAAAATCTGGGCTCTAAGCCCCAAAACTTCCCTTGGCGGATCCTGCGCGCAACAGGCCCCCAACACAAACATCATGACCCACCCTCGAGTCACTCTATTGGTGTGGAGATCTTTGCATGAAGACCTCCCAATTCTACCTGGATCATTGCAAGATCGGCAACGCACTAAGCGGCTGCCTACTGCACTTCCTGGACGCATTGTTCGGAGACCAATGTAACTTAAATGCTTCCCTGAACCTATTCTTGTGTTCCTTGCAATTGTGTGAGCTTTACTCAATGGAGGCTGTAATGACATATGCCTCATCAATCCACGGCTGTAAGCGCACCTTCAATACTATTTCCTTATGTCGAGCAGCATCCACCTACTCCTTGAGCGCTTTCTCCTACTGCATCTGCGTGAGCCTCTATTTAAGGGCAATTGTTTGCACGGTCCTTTTACTTTGTCATACTTCTATTGTACGTGCCTTTGTTTCTAGGCATTGTATGTTCTGGTCCTCCTACAGAGTGGTGAGAACCTCGAATGACTCCTCGAACAACTTTGTGCAGTCTTTCACTGCACTGTTGACCTCCGCTATTGTTGTTGTAATCGCGTTGGAGCATTGTTCCTTAACCTCTAGCGGAGTTGAAGGTTGCGCCTTCAATTGCAGTTCGGTTATCTGAAGGTTCAGTTTGAGCTGAACCTTGGCCATCTCTTCCTTTGCCTCGCGCACCCCTGCTGCTAGATTCCGGACGCGTGTCTCCATTGGTTCTTCTACTTTGATGGCCAACTCCAGGACCATCTGGTAGACTTCCTTAACCACCTGTACTAGTTGTTGGTTTTGTGCCACTACCTCATCGCGCTGCAGGCTCAACTGTTCAATTTTGATGCACTGCTCACTCATTACCTAGAGCACGCGACCCTCCCTGGCTCGCAATTCTGCAGTAACTCCATCCTGCAAAACATAGAGCATCTCCAGAGGGAGAAAAACCATATTTAGCCCAATTCCTTTCATCCCGCTGACCATAGGCCTGTCTTCCTCATTTTCTGTCACGAGTGCTCCCTCTTGCAGCACTATAGTGTTGGTCATTCAGGCACACAGCCTTTCCTCAGCCACAGATGTGTCGACTGCGAGGCTAGTTGAAAGAGTGTCAGCCTATGGAGTGCGCACGTGCAACTCCTGTCTTTGTGCTCGGAGAGCCCCCAACACCATCTAGTGTTCCTCCGGGAACTGCTAGAGGGTCTCCACAGTGACATCCCTCACCGTCTCCCCAATTTCATGCAAATTCCCCTCAGTGACGGTGATCAGGTCAAAAGAATTCTTCAAAGCCTTCAACTTCTTCCACGGCCCTACCTGCTCTCTTGGGCACTGTCATTTCAGCTGTGTGGATGTTATCTGCAGGTCTGTTCCACCTTGCTCTGTATCTGTTTCCTATTCAGGCGAAGGCGACTTTTGTCCTTTTTGCTCTTCCTCTGCAGCCTTCTGCTGCTCTTCCACCACCTTCGCAACATCCCACGCCACCTGGGCCTTAGCTGCTTTCGCTTCGTTCTTGCATTTTTCTGTCAGTTGCACCATCCACAGTTTTGCCTCATCCTTTTTCCTCTACGCGTCAGACTTCTCTACTTCCACCACGAAGCTGGCTAGAACGCGTCACTCCGGCAGCCACGACTCAAGGACTGCAAAGATGACATCTTATGTCACCAGGTAGGGTATCTCGCGCCATGTCTTCACGGGGTCCTTTCGTGCCCTGATGTAAACATGATGGAAATCTACCTTGAACTCCACGAAGCTCTGCAGACTATTGTAGACCATGGGTGATAACCATGGTTTCCGATTAATCCCCATTTTGATGTTCATCTCCATGAACACCCAGAAGATTTTGATGTCTCTTATTCTCTACGCATCTCTAGTTACCCACAGTGAAGCGTGCTTCGCTGCCTCCAGAAGGTCTTGTGCAATCGTTGGGGACTGGTTGTCCTCAGGCAATTCCCATGCCACCAGCACTATAGACAACAACAACCACGCATAATGAAAATTCTTCCCCTACTCCTGTGCCTCGCGGTAGTTCTCAAGTAACTCTCTGCACAAGTAGTTCACCCAATTAAACTGGACCCCTTCTGCGCATTACGTGGCAAGTGAAACCACCTGCACGGGCACCTCATTCGTGTGGCACTTCTGCATAACCTTTCTGGCCAATATCTGCGTCGTGACTTTGACCGCAGGGTTGTTGATGCTAGAAATCGCGTACCCTCTCTTCTTCTTTTCCAACTTAAACTTCTTCTTCATGGCCTCTATGACGGCCAAGTCATCACTCTTGCCCTTCGAGATATTCACTGGATCCTCCCCTTTGCAAGGGAGTCGGGTAATTTTGTGAATTAAGTGGTCTGTGATGCGGATGGGCTTCTCCAGCCACAAACACCCATCATGCACTAGGTAGAGCAGCTTGCTGATGACAAAAATAGTCACTGGGGCACGATGGTAATGCGGCACCCAGAGCAGGTTTAACAGTCCTGCCTTTTCTACACATTTTAGCCACTTACACGGCTCCAACTCTATAACTCCCGTCGGCGCATCTTTCTTCTTGCGCATCAATTGCGCAGTTACCAAATTTGCAAACTTTTGGTGGTCCGCGAGATCCCAGTCTTCAAATTTTCATACAGGCACTCACCCCAAGTGTGCTCCATCAAAAATAATTTCATGAGGGAGTGATGGAGTCTGTAGAGAGCTTTTTCTCTCATCTAGATCTTTGGGAACCCTTGCTTTTCCCTTCCATGGAGGAACATATTTGGGCAACCTAGTCAGAGGATCTACACCCTCAATTTCCACCTTCATTTCTACATCCTCCTCCTCTTCTACCAGGATTTCTTCAAATTCCTCCTCCTCATCAACCTCTAAATTGATCGCCTTCCCCTTTTCTTCCATGCTAGGCTTAGTCCTTAATGAATTTCTCAGGGATACGCACACTAGTACCATAGCGTGCTTGTCTTTCTTGGGTCTCAGCATACGCGGCAATTTAGGGATTTTTGCGACTATCCCGACACTTTATGGGACTTCTACTTCTGTAATGGCTTGTGTGGTTTCCTCAGTGGTCATTAATCCAGTATCCATGGCTTCCTTAGGTGCGGCCATAGTGCTATTCCACAATTCTCTCAACAGCTCGGGTAAGTGCTCAAACAACGACTTCACCTTCAAAAGATCGAGCAAATCTGGGTTCATGAATGTCTGTGTGCGCAACAACTCAATCTTCAAATTGCCAAGTTTCGTTTGTTGGACATCCCTTTGTAATTTATAGTGCCTTTTGAATTTGAATTCGACCGTTCCCCCCACATTCAGTCCATTAATGCTCGATTGGCAGTGGATTTTCAAGAATCTAGCTCATAAAGTTCACCTTAATTTCATGTCACCCGCTCCATTTGGTCTCAAACCAAGCATCACATCGTGAGTAATGACTATAACAGTCACTTTCCAGCCGACCCACGCGGCAGCACGGCTACCCTCACGCAGTCGCAGACCTTATGACACTTCGCTACTGCGTGCAGTCCTGACATCGCATAGATTTTGGGCATAGTATTTTATAGTCCCGTGCCTCCTTTTAGCTACCTAGAGTGCTAAGATTATGCTTTTGCCAACTAGCCAGATGGTCGAGCCCCCTGTGTACACCTTCAAACGACTTCCATTGACTTTTCTTAGGAAGAGTTCTCCATTTAACTTTACCAACTGCACGACGCCACCATCTGTGCTCTCCTTAATAACATACGGTCCCAGCCAATGCATTTTGAGCTTCCCTGGGAATTTATCGAACTTACTATCATATAACAACACCAAATCATTCACCTTCAAGGTGCGCAACTTAATATGTCGATCGTTCCAAGCCTTTTCGTGCTACTTTTGGACCTGCTAGTAAAATCCAACCAAAAACCGTTCTTCTTCAAGCGCCTTCAACTACGTGAGCCTTTCCTCCAAGGCTCCGCAATCTGTCATACATGTGAGCACTACTATGCGCAGACTAGGCACGATGTATTCCATAGGCATTACAACTTCCACTCCATAAACAAGCCCAAAAGGTGTATGTCCCGTCATCTTCTTGCATGTCGTCCTATAAGCCCATAATACTACGAGTACATGTAGGTCCCAATCACTTCGTGCGCATTACATGCTTTGTTCAACACATTGCACACCTTGTTGAATACTTCTATGTGGATAACCTTTTGCGCGATTGTTCTTCCTACATAATGTTTCCCCAAAATTAAGAGCCATTTTCACATTTGCCCCCCCAACACATGCTTATTGACCATACAATTCAACGCGAAGTCATGCGCATCCGCGTAGGTCGTTTTCCATATGACTGCACCCACCTGTCCAGATGCATGTGCAGATCATCCTCTCCATTGTACTTGTCTATCAATCGCACCCTATGCTTCCCAAATCACCTGTGCATCATTTTCCTACATTTGCGCCAGTCGTCAAAGCTACCTTTGTGCATACCCCACCACCTTGCGGGCATAGCACACAGTACCTAGTCCAAGGCCTAGAAGCATTGCTTTTCCAGCATCTGCCTTTAAAATTTATTCAAGAAGGTATCTACCTCACTTATACCTTGTCATCATATTACAATTCAATTTAGCTACCTCATGTAACTGATCCTGTCATCGTTCCGTCTCCTCATCTGAATCTGAAGTACAGGATCTTTTGTGCTCCCATGCAATCCGCCCATCCACGGTGGGATTCACCCAGTCCTGGTTTCATCTTGTTATCTTACAGATGCAATCCAAATCACCATCAATTTCATAACTGTGCACCGGCTCTGTATAGCTCAATCCTTCAGTAGGGTCCAGGGGTATAACTACGTGTAGTGACTTCTTTTCAAAAATCATTTTTCACTTCTTCAGATTAATCACCCTATTCATGTCAGTGGCCCAGTCAATTCCTAAGAGCACGGGGTAGGGATTGTTTTCATCAACAATCTCTACCACTTCAAGGTCTGCTAGTGCACTCGCTCCCTCAATATCCATGGTTATTCCCATCAATCGCCCCATGGTTATTATTTTCTGTTGGTTTGCCATTTGCAGCTGAATAGGAGACCACTACAAGGTAGGTCTCCCCATTCGCTCCCATGTTTGCTTCGGCAGAACATTCACATCCGATCCTAAATCTAGGATAACTTGATCCATCTCATATTCTCCAATCTATGCGGTAAGTCTCATCTCTCTTCCCGTCCATGTCTTATGCATTCCAATCTTTTGGACTACACATGGTTCTCCTGGCGTGGTCCTAGCGCATCTATTAATGAGCTCCTATAATCCTTTTACAGCCTTACTGTCGTGCGGTAAATTCATACATGTTTCCAAGAATGTTGTGAGCAGAGATGAGTCCATCTTTGGCTCTAGTTTATCTTTGCTTCTTGAAGTGGAGGCATTAGCGAAGCTCTTCTTAGCTTCCATGAAAGTTTCTCGGGTGCGCTCCACATCAAACTCCGCTTCTTTTGTCGGAGCTTTACGAACCCAAGTACTATGTTCTCGTTGTTTGCCCTTGTCATCTCTCATCGCGATTCCACTTTAGAGCACAATCTTGACATTCTAATCTTCCTCGCGCAGCTCATACCTCATCGTCTGCAGGTTTTGAGTCGGGGGAGGCAGTAGCGCTCCTTTATCGTGTATCCTAACTATCAGTGTAGGACAGTCTTCGTTCCCATGATCAAACAAGTTGCAATACAAATATGATGGATGCATTGGATTTGTGCAATCACGGGCATAATGTCCTAGCCCTCTGCAATTGTAGCGTATCAATTGTCCGCGACCTCTTCCAGGTCCTCCTCCACCTCAACCTCGTCCACGCCCCTGAAATCCTGTTTGTACCATTCCTGCATTTTGGTCAAGGGGCTGCGTTTCAGCTTGAACTCTATAGGTGGGTGTTCTATCCATCATTAACTCATAGCTTCTACAAGTGTGCTCATCATGTCCTACTGACCTACAAAAGTTGCAGAACAACTATTGTGAATTTTGTGTATACTTCTGTAACAAGTGATAATTGTCTATGGCATGCTTTCCAGCTATTTTACAAATCGCGCACCACAAAGCAGGCGCCATGCTAGGTCTTTCTTGTGCTTCTGGCCATAATGGCATCAGTCCTCCTCATGTGAGGTAATTTGTGAAAACTAGGCAGTGGTCCTTGTCATGACCTTAACCCTTGCATTTTACGCACCATACCTCTTCGCGCACTTCTGGTCGAGTTGTCATGTCTTGTTTCAGACTCTGCATTTCAAGGCATAAATTCTTCAACTGCATGTGGATCTGCTAAACTCCTAAGTTAGGATCCTGCATCGGGGTCTCATGTAGCCTCATAGCAATCTCTAAGGCCTCCGCTTGAGTCGTTAGCTTTTGCTGTGATAGCGCACTCCTTAAATGTGGCGTTAGCGAAGCTACAAACCATTCATGATGTTGTCCATCTGTCAGATTCATATTAGCTTCGTGAATCGTATATTTCAGCCTCTGATCCAGCTGCCAAGGAGTCTCACCTGGTAGCATCATGATCTCTTTGAATCCAATGATCGACTGTGCTTCAGACTTCGGCCTGCTAAATTCTTTTATTTAGCACTGCTTGGATATCCGTGATTTCGGCATTTGGATTATCATTGTAGTGCTTAATATACCAGGTCAGTGCGCGGTACTGTAGGGTGCTAATTAATGTTGTTTTTTTTATATTATCATCTTTAACTCCTTGCGCTTCCCGTACAGCCCTTACCATGAACCAAAATTGGTCTGGATCCTCATTTTCCAAACCCTTGAACACAGGCAAATTCACAATGCTTGCCATATTGAATCGCGTTGGTGGTGGAGGTGGTACGGATAAAGACAGAGGTGATGGTGGTGAAGCTGGTGGCGGTGTGGGTGGAGGTGGTATTCGCAGAATTCTTTTCCTTATTAAATGGATCGCACTTCGCAATCTCTTCCTTGTCCCCTCGCAAAGATGAAATCAAGGGGCTAGTTCTGGTCCCTTATTCCCTTCGTTCTTGTAAGATTTTCCACTTCGCATAGCCCTAAACATCAAGGTAACTGCATAACCCTCTTTTTGCACAATAGAATTTTAATCCAAGTATTCAAATACTTTACGTACTTACCTCGTGGTCCTTTGAGAAAGTGTCGCTATGCCTCATTGTAGCTAACTCAGGTGTCAACCGCGAACTCAGTAATGAATCCTCCTATAATACTATCAAGTCAATGATCAATGGCACGCATGATCTTATCCTTTGATGCTTCCAACCTTCACACTAACTCTGGGGTCCACACAATAGGACTGTCAAGATTCCACCTCCCTTGGCTATCTGCTAGCTTCGCGATCCACTCGTATAGCTCAGTAGGGAAGGACGTGAAGAAGACTTCGTGGATCTCTGTGCATAGGTAGCAGTCTAACCACTCTTCTTTTGACAGTCACGGCTTCATGTTCTCTTGCGCTACGAACTCGTGAATTCTTCTGTCCAACCAACATTCAATTTCCTTCCTAATTGGATTCCAATGATACGAAATCAGACATCTCTATGCAGATTCTGATCCCAGCAACGGAACCATTTGTTGGGTTGAGGGGGCCTGACCTAGGTTCGGAGTTATTTAGCCAAAAAAATCCATACACTACTGGCCCTTTCGGCATCAGCCCATGGAGCGCAGATTGAAGTCTCACCCGAAGTAATATGGGGGGATGTTGGAACCAAGTTTCTACACCCTTGAGATGTATGAGGTGTCTATTTAGTCCAACTGTGCTTATCTTCGTGCAGGTTACTTCGCCCACTATCCCAACCTTTAGTACCTTTGCGATCTGTTATAATCACCTTTCACACAGCCCTTCAAGGGCTGAGATGCTTTCACGCTGCTATGGCAACGACCTGTGCTATTTCCCCAAACTATGTCACTTATCTTACTTATCTTCTTAAAGATGTTAGTTAACTTCACATAAAATGATATTCTACTTTGTATTCAGTTAATCAACACATTCATACATATTTGCGCATCACATAAGCATTAAAAGTGCAATGTATATTCAATGTAACAGATGCATAAAACATGAAATAAATACATAGAAGGGATATGCAACTTCTATCTATTAATGCTCCAACTGTTACAGACTCGACTCGCTTTGTGCACTTAGCTATAGGGGTTCACGCACTCCACTGCAGACTACTAGGCCTCTACGCACTCAGCTGCAGAGCCTTCTCCTACTCTACAACCCAAACTAGACTTTACACTTCAAATATGACTCAACTCTTCATCCTTATCATTATTATTGACTTATCTCTTGATTACTTAGAGCCTTGCTCTATTTATACAATCCCATGGCTCGCGAACCATGGGTAGATCTCTACAACTGACATTACATTACAAAATTGAGCGCGGACAACCCTATGACTCTTTTACAAACTACGTGCTCCATGCCCACAAAATGCAGTCTTTACATCAGCATTACAACTTTTGACCAAAATCTGGGCTCTAAGCCCCAAAACTTCCCTTGGGGGATCCTGCGCCCAACAATATCAAGAAACCAGAAGGCTTCTAGACTTTTGATCGGGAATCTCAGGTGTGCAAACTCAAACAAGCATTGTATGGTCTCAAGCAAGTACCTTGTGCTTGTTACACCAGGATCTATAGTTATCTCACCGGTTTGGGCTTCACCAAAAAAGAAGCAGATGCAAACCTATATCATATCTTGGTAGAAGATAAATTGTTGATTATTGTCTTATATGTTAATGACTTTATTTTAATTGGTGATGAGCAGTTGATCAGATCTTGTAAGGACGAACTTGCAAAAGAGTTTGAAATGAAGGACATGGGTCTCGTGCACTACTTCCTTGGATTGGAAGTATGGAAAGGTGATGGGGAACTATTTGTCTCTCAGGGAAAGTATGCCAATGGGATACTTCAAAGGTTCTGCATGGATAGTTTCAAACGAGACACCTCTAGCGATCAACTAGAGGAAAGAGGATGCCACTTTAGGTGAGGAAGTGGATGCTACTGTTCACCGACAGTTGGTGGGTTCACTAATGTATCTTGTGAACACACAACCATATATGTGATCTACATTCAACCAGCTGAGCCAAGCTATGGTTAGTCCAACCAAACTATTTTGGGGGGAAGCTAAGCATGTTCTACAGTACCTCAAAGGCACTACCTAGTTTGGAGTATGGTATAGACGAACAAAGGGAGTGAAGTTGTGTGGCTTCACAGATGCAGATTCGACAGGGAGTCCATTAGACCGAAATAGGACATCGGGTGGAATTTTCAGCATTGGATCTGCAGCGGTTCCTTGGTACACCATGAAGCAAATATCGGTGGCACTCAGCTCAGCAAAAGCATAGTACATGGCTACCAATCAAGCAACATGTGAGGCGATCTGGATGAGAAAGATACTTGTTGGATTGTTTAGTTAGATGATGGATCCAACTGTGATCTACTGTGATTATCAGAGTTGCATCAAGCAATCTGAAAATCCTATTTTTCACAATCAATCCAAACATATAGATATCTGATATTACCATTTACGGGATTGTATGTAGAGGCATATAATATTGTTGCAATATATTTCGACAGAGGAACAATATGCTAACATTTTGACAAAGGCTTTGTCAAGGGGAAAATTTGAGTTCCATAGGTCTGGGATAGGGGTGGTTGATAATCCCTTTCTTGCTGAGAGGGAGTGTTGAAAATGCAACAAGAAAATCTTAGTTTGACATTGCCTTGGTCAAACTAGATAAAATTCGAATTTCGATTTCAATAGAAATTTTTGAGGTAGTTAACTAAGGTGACATGGCACTTGTCACTCAGTTAATTTGATTTGGGGAAGCATGAGTTAAATGCTAATTTGTAGCAATCTATTTCAGTTAAATTGAGTTATGGTCTGTTAAACTAGTTCTAATTGTTAGAGGAACTCTTGGAGGTCAAGTTGTGGAAGTGGAACTTCAACCACACTCAGCGATAAACCAATTAACTAATCAATCAACCCAAAGTAATTGATGCGTGCAGAGAATTCGAGTTACCTAGTTGAGAAGGATATTACAAGGTAGAGTACTATCAGTTGTAGACTATTTCGATGTGTACAGGTGATGCATGCAGTCAAAGGAAGAACATAGAGGAATTGCGCAATCCAATTGAGGGAATTTCCTAAATAATAGGGGCTAATTTCCTCAAGGAAACAACACAAGGAGATAGAAGCTTGGAGGGCTTGAAATTTGGCTAAATGTTGGCCAAAGTGAGTTAGTCAAGCAGAGGGATAGACTATACACTTACAGGCTGTGCTTAGGCTTGAACAAACATATGTATTTCATCTCTATTCTTTGATTAATGCAATATAGATAGGAATGGGTTTTGAGCAGTTGCTTTCCCCTAGATAAATATTTGTGCATGTGTGATAATTCTTCTTGCATGTTTATGATTTGTGGTCTCGATTGTGAATTGAATTCCACATAATAGTAGAGTAGATTTGAGTATCATGTTTTAGTAAATTTTATGAGCATTTTCATATCTATATAATAATTTCAATAGTTATAGTTGAAGGAAATGCTTGACAAGGGGTACATTAGGCAAAATGTATCGCCTTGGGGTGCACCAGTTCTTTTTGTGAAGAATAAGGATGGTACTCTTATATCTTGTATTGATTACAAGAAGCTGAACAAGGTAACCATTAAGAATAGGTATTCGTTGTCGAGGATTGATGATTTGTTTGACCAGTTGAAGGGAGCAGTAGTGTTCTCACAGATTGATTTGAGATCATGATACCATCAGGTATGCATTAAAGAAGAAGCCATCTACAAGACTAATTTCTAGACCATGTATGGGCATTATGATTTTGTTGTAGTTCCTTTTGGTTTGACTAATGCTCCAACTACTTTTACGTGTTTAATGAATAATATGTTGCATCCTTATCTAGACAAGTGTGTTATTGTATTCATTAATGATGTATTTATATATTCTAAGAATCAGGAAGAGCATGTTGAGCATTTAAAAGTAGTATTGAGATTGCTAAGAGAACATCAGTTGTATGCCAAGCCTATCAAATGTAGTTTCTTTCAGACATAGGTACATTACTTGGGGCATGTGGTTTCCAAAGAAGGCATAATAGTAGATTCAGAAAAGATAAGAGCTTTTATGGAATGGGCAGCTCTTATAAATGTCGATGAGCTCAGATCATTCATGGGGTTAGCGGGTTATTATAGGAGCTTCATCAAGAACTAGGCTCACAAATTGCATATCCTATTACATCCTTCCAAAGGAAAGGAAATAAATTTGAATAGACGGAAGAATGTGCAACAATTTTTTAGCAGTTGAAGCAATTGTTGACAAATGATCAAGTATTAAAGATTGCAGATCTAGATAAATCTTTTATGGTGTGCAAAAGTGCTTGCAAGAGAGGACTTGGTGAATTCGTGATGCAGGAAGGACAGATGATGTGTTATGAGTCAAGAAAATTGAATGAGCACAAGCAGAATTATGTGACTCGTGATCTTGATTTGGAAATTATAATTCATGCATTAAAGATGTGGAGGCCCTATCTTCTTGGCAGGAGGTTTGAATTGATGAGCGATCACAGTGGGTTGAGGTACCTATTTGACTAACTGAATCTAAATGCCAGGCAAGCTAGATAGTTGGGCACCCTTAGTGAGTTTGACTTTGAGATTAGATACATTAAGGGAAAGGAGAACAGGGTTGCATATGCTCTTAGTAGAATAGTACAGGTAAATAATATAGCCACTATGAGTTCTTATGGGACAGATTTATAGGGTCTGATCCTAAAAAAAGGTCAATAGGATGACAGGGACTAATGGCTTAAGCACATGTTACAGCAAGGTACAGGTGATCAGGATGTGGACTATCATCAGGGTACAGTAGATGGCTTGGTCATATTAAGGGATAGGATCTGTGTGTCAGATGACAATGAGATCAAGAAGCTTATCTTGAGGGAGTTTCATGTCAAGCCATATTGAGGTCACCCAGGATATTAGAAGACATTAACAACGTAAATAAGTTATACTATTGGCCAAATATGAAGTAGGAAGTTACAGAGTTATTGCTAAATTCTTGGATTGTCAGTGGGTGAAAGCAGAGTGTAAGCACCGAGTTGGTTTGTTACAACCTATTTTGATTTCGTAATGGAAATGGGAGGTCATTTCCATGGATTTCATTATAGGTTTGTTGAGGACATCGAATTGGCATGATTCCATCATGGTCATGGTTGATAGGTTGAGCAAGGTATCTCACTTCAATCCAGTGAAGTATACTTATTCAACTAGCGAGGTAGCACAGGTCTTCATCAGTGAGATAGTGAGGTTGCACGATGTTCCAAAGAATATTGTGTTAGACATAGATGCTAAGTTCATTTCCAGGTTTTGGAAGGATTTATTTGTAGGTTTGGGTACAGAGTTGGCCTTCAGTACAACTTATCGTCCACACACAGATGGATAGACAAAGAGGATCAACAGGATCCTGGAGGATATGTTGAGGATGTATGTCATGCATCATCGGCGGAAGTGGGAGGAGTATCTTCCATTGGTTGAGTTTGCTTACAACAATGGTTGTCAAGAGTCACTGAGGATGAGTCTATTTGAGACACTTTATGGGAGAAGTTGTAATAATCCCATCATTGGGAGTGATCCATTGAATAGGGTACTTATTGAACCAAACATGTTTCTAGAAATGCAGGTTATCAAGCAGAATCTAAAGGCAACACAGGACAGGTAAAAGAGTTATACATACCATCACATGGCATTTAAGGAGTTTCAAGTTGGGGAGCATGTGCATTTGTGCATCAAGCCTAAGAAGGGCTCCTTGAGGATTGGATCATGTGCTAAGTTGGCACCTCGATATTGCGAGCCTTTCGAGATCCTTGAGAGGATTGGACTAATGGCCTATAGACTTGCACTACCTCTGACAATGAAAGTCCATGATGTTTTCCATGTTTCATTGCTTAAAAAATATGTAAAAGATGTTGATCATGTTATTGATTAGTCTATATTGCAGGTGGAGCCAGAAGGAGAATTCTGGTTGGAACCCCAATGCATATTGCGGCGGAAGCAACTCATGCTCCGGAACCGAGCAATGGAGCAAGTTAAAGTGCAGTGGAATCACTTCAAGCCCGATGAAGCTACGTGGGAGATGGTAGATCAAATGCGGGCTATATATCCTTCATTATTTTCCAGTGAAGGCAAATGATTTTTTGATATATGTACATAATTATGTATGGTTTTTATCGTAAATGCTGCAATGAGTTGTGTTATAAAGCTCCAATAAGTGTTATGATTGTTATGTTGTCATGTTTGTCATGACGGTTTTGCTTTTGAGCAGGTTGTTCATTGTAAATACTGCAGCGAGCTGGATTATAAAGCCCCATGGGCAATATGTTTTAGATTTTCGGCGGTTTTAATAGTCATAGGTGTCTTTGAACACCGAGGATGGTGTTCCCCTATGGGGGGGTCTATAACAGCCTCAGGTTAAAATTTCATGTAATAAAGTTAATAAATGCAAAATAAGACCAAAGTCATAAGATACGTATTCCAAGTTGAATGTTGGGCAAAGTACCCTGGTGGGAATTACTTGTTGTTTATTATGGATAAAGGGAAATTGGAAAAGGCATTCGCAAAGGCTTTGAAAAGGCAAAAAGGAATTATTGGTATTTTATTTATGAAAATAAAGGAAAATAGGAGAAAAGGGGGGTGAAAGGTCACAAGCTGCATGTGAGGAGCAAATTGAAGGAAAATAGAGGGAAAATGAAGAAATTAGAGGAATTAATAACAAAAAGACATCAAAGCATCAATTTGGGGTCTTTTGTTAGTTTAGTTTTGGAATTAGTCTCAGAGAAGAGAAGAGAACCAAGAGGAGAAGGAATGCAAGAAAGCAAAGGAATAACAAGGAAGGACAAGGAAAGCAAGGATCAAGCAAAGAAAGGTTGGATCAAGCAGCTTTAGCAGGAATACTTGCAAGTAGCAAGTTGCATGTATGATTTCGTAGATGTTTTTGGCATGCATGGTATATGCATGTGTGTATTTGGTTCATTTGTTGTCATTAGATGGGTTTTATCAGGTTCCAACATTGGTTTTAGCCTTGCCTTGCCATTTCTGAATAGCCATGGCGTGATAGGATTCGTTCTTGGTTGAGATTTTGATTTTAGGAAGCTTTATGGATCTAGGTGAGGTGGTCTCGAGAAAATCCCAAGGGTTGGGTGTGGATATGGTTTTCTTCTAGAAGCCCTCAATAGGTGGGTGGAGACAGGAAAATTCCTTAAGGGATGGTGAAGGAGTTCTGAGGCATCCAAGCACAGTTTGGTTTTGTGATCTCAGGACTGGTTTAGGTGAGATCACGACAATGTGAGGGAGGAGGTGGTTAACCTATGGATTCCATTAGTTGTTTATAGATCTTTTATCCCATGAGATCCCACATTAATGATTGGAATATGGCATAGGGGTGAATGGTTGAAATAAATATTTGGTTTAACCCAAACTATAGTCGAGCAATACGTGGAAGTCCTTGACTTAGTTGGATTTTGCATATGGTTAATAAGATCTAAGTTCCTCTTATATTTATCATTAAATGTACTTTTTATTATGTGTCTTTAATGGTTGTTCTATCATTGTTGATTATCTGGTTATGTGTTGGTTATAAGCATAGTTTTTTACATATTTAATTATAGCTCTTATCACCTTTTAATTGATGAATGACTGGTTAATGAATGCATGACCTAATTGGTATCATGGTAGCGATTGTGAGAGGGCATTAGTCTTTCTTGGTAAACCTCAGATAATTTTTAGATCTCTATGTTTATATATGCATTCATGACCTGTAGGTTGCATGTTCTCAATGTGTTTGACATAATGACTTTCATGGTTAGACCGGGCTAGGTCAAGTCCTTGAGTGGGTTTTGTGTTAGAGGCTTTGTCTCTCTATTATTTACAATTTCTATAAGTTTCATTAAGTTCTGGGCAGAGGTCTAGATCCTAGCCCTGAAAAAGTGCCTTAAATTTTGAGGTCACTAGCATAGGACTATTTGAAAAAGACTACAATCGCTGAGAAGTAGGCTTGTGTGAGTGACTGGAGGGTTACAACTGCTTTGAGGCCTTGTCATGGGAGAATCTGGGGGTCTAGTTGTTACAGATCCATTTGGGCACATCAACCCCAACTTACAAATCGACGTTATTAGGGTCCATCAACCCCTAATGCAGTTGTTACGTGCCCTAAAGAAGTTAGTCATCAGAATGCCTCACTTCCCAAGAAGTTCCATCACTGAAAACATCCAAAAACTGCCTCTAAGAAGATCAGTGCAAGTAGGCCTTCATTAGGGTGCACTGCAATGCAAACCATACACTAATAGGGTGCTATGCAGCGCACTTAGTCCCTCTTTGGCCTGCACTGAGCAAATTTGAGCAAACTTCCATGAGGGTTGAAGATTCCTTATCCATTGGAAGCCTCTAGAAGTTTCTCAATGCCACCTACTCCTTTGAGTTTGTATTTGGATGAGGAAGGGAATTAGGAAACATCAATCCCCTATCCATTCTTCCATGGAACTGATTTCTAAATTTAGAAAGGCATTCATTATCACCATTGATGGCATAACCTCCTTCATTCACCTATAAAAAGATCACTCATCTAAGAGATCAGGGGGCTGTAAATTATTGAATTGTAGGGAGATGTTGGTGGTATGAGATTAGAGTTGATTGCAAGTATTGTAATAGTGTTGAAGTGCCTTGCTTGTCATGAGGTGAAGAGGATGGGATTTAATTGGAAGAGTGTCACTGGATCGAGCACATATGGGTTGTAATTCTTCCTCTTATCAATAAAGTCTTTGAAATTTTTTCCCTTATGCTTGTGTTATATGATGATGCTTTCATATGTATATCATGTTCTCAATTCCATGTTATTTATAAACAATAGATCAATATCATTTGCTTTGATGGGTTCTTGTTTTTGTCTGTGTGCAAGTACTTCTTAAATGACTTAAGTATGGGAAGGAGCAACATAATCGGTCAAGGGAGATAAGGAATGAGCAGAAGCTACAAGTAGGTTCTATGTTCTCTTATTTTATCTGTTGTTTATAGGAAAAGTAGAGATTACTTTTTCTGTTGTTTCTAGACCTGCTACTAAGTCTAGAGGGTTAGGCGTTTGTCCAAGAACACTAAATATTCCCAAAACAAATTGGTGACTCCACTGGGGAACAGATTGTCCATCTTAGTAGCTTATCAGTGTCGTAAGACATTTCTACATATTGTACTTGTGGTCGTTCATTGAATTTTAGTCCTCTTTCATTGAAAATTGAGTCGAAACTGTGTCAAAATTGCCTTCAGAATTTTTCACTGTCATGAGTGCACTGTCTCTAACTGTTGCCTGCGCTACAGTGCACTTCCCACATAGATACAAAGTGATTCAGCACACTGTCTCTAACTGTTGTCTGTGCTGATCCCTTGGGGTCAGTTTCCCATCTAAGAACTGAAAGTTTTTGCCAATTTTCTCTTGTTTGAATTACTTGCTAAATGTCAATGGTGTTTTGTCTCTAAACCTAGTTTTTCATCTCCTTAATTTGGCCCTACTTAGACTAGATTGTTGGATGTTTTTTGTGTATTTGTTTTATCATTTGCAATTCATTGTCGAAAGGTAGTTTTGATCAATTGTTTTGTCGATAGAAAAGTGTCGTAAAACCGTCATTTTCTTCGAAAAATGAAGTGTCGTAAAGTCTTCCTTAATAAATAATTGATTGATTTGTCTGTGCATTTGATTTGTATTTTCATTTAAAGTGTCCAAAATATTCATTTCTTTAAAATCTAAAGTGTCGTGCAGTCTTCCTTTCCCTTTTAAAATAAATTGTCGCAAAATTGTCATTTTTATTAAAAGAGTTTGTTGATCGTTTATGCATTAGTTTTCCTTTTTGAATCATTCACATAAAGGGAAATTGAAAACAAATACATGCATTTGCATTGAAAAGAGTTTGTGTGTGCTAAAAGGAATGGTGTAGGGAATTTGCATTTAGATTGTGCTCTTTGCTCTATGATCAAAATAAATCTAATTTCTCTATCCCTAAGTAGTTAGGATTTTCATTGTTAAAATTGAATGGAAATAATGCTTATCATGATAGTTGCATTCCTATGAATTTCATAATACATCACGTGGTGAACTTGAAAGGCAAATTCCTAAACAAGATCAACTTAAAATGAACATCAATTTATCTAATAACACATTGGAACTTAACGAAAAACATCTAGAGGTCTAAGCTAGAGACGTGTTCTAATGTCTTTAAACCTAGTGGTTTTCGTTTTCACTGAGGTTGGGTGATTCCTCCTCTCTGATTCAATAAGTGCTAGTATGGACTTGTGCTCCCTATACTATCGAGTATATGGTGGGAGACTCCAATAGGTTGAAATACTTTATCCCTACAAAGTCGAGTCTACCGCCTTACCGATCACAACGCACCGAACGTAGCATTCAAGAAGATTGACTGTTGTACGTAAAGTCCTTGGTCATTTCTCTTTCATTTATCACCAAGGTGTATATTGCAGTTTTGCGATTTGTCTGGTAAACCCTCTTGTCTAGAATCTCTAGAGCAGTCACTTTCGTTCCTTTTCGACTCTTTAAAAGTAAAAGGATCATCTGAGCACTTGTCCTTTTAGGCTCATTAAACATCGAAGGTGACTAGAGTCATCTTTTGCTTTTTCTTGACTCTTTAAAAATGAAAAAGCGAAGTTGTGTTCCTGTGTCATAAAAAAATGAATTGACCATGAATAACATCCTCATTCCTTAGTTGACTTTAAGTTGATAGAATTAATCGGCAATTGTGGAGGAACATCAACCCAAACCCCGTCGTTCGCAGAGAATAGCGAACCAACTGCCTTTGCCTCCCGAAGTGACACCAATTCGTACTAAGTGGTCTCGTTTAACTGAGTCTAGTACATCAAGAACTCTTAGTTCTTCATCTGGATTACCTGAAACATTTGTTTCAGTAGCTACAGAGACCCCAGTGACTCCGACTATTTCTGGTAACATCCGTTCCTAAGGAAGAAGTTTCAAAGTTACTTGAGGACATTAGCACTGATCCTAGTGAAACAGTAACCAAGGTTATCCAACAACAAGTTTATAGAATTGAGACTTCTGTGATTTGTCATAGTTATAAGGAGAGCTTCAGCGTAAATCACATAAGAAAGATTTCTGCCAACGCGTTTCGAACCAACTAATGTGGTTCATCGTCAGGACAAGTTGAAAATACAGATCTAGCTCAGCGTTTAAATAGTCCATGCAGAGACTCCAACGGCTAAAACATTCCAACAGCTAACAGGAACCCCAGTCAAACGACCTCTCGATAATTTGAAATTAAAATATTATTATATTCAAAGCTAGGTTAATCTGGTAAAAATAATTCTTTTACTTAATTTCTACTATTACCCTAATATACTTAAAAATATGTGCCTATGTATATGTTAATATTTATTTAATTAATTAAATAAATATTAACATATACATAGGCACATATTTTTAAGTATATTAGGGTAATAGTAGAAATTAAGTAAAAGAATTATTTTTACCAGATTAACCTAGCTTTGAATATAATAATATTTTAATTTCAAATTATCGAGAGGTCGTTTGACTGGGGTTCCTGTTAGCTGTTGGAATGTTTTAGCCGTTGGAGTCTCTGCATGGACTATTTAAACGCTGAGCTAGATCTGTATTTTCAACTTGTCCTGACGATGAACCACATTAGTTGGTTCGAAACGCGTTGGCAGAAATCTTTCTTATGTGATTTACGCTGAAGCTCTCCTTATAACAAGTTTATACTCAACTTGAAATTGTTCAACAAGAAAGTGCTTTTGAAATTGAATCAGTTCAACCAGAAGTTCATCCAGAATCTATTCTAGTTCAAATAGAAGTTACATCTGAACCTGAAGTTGTTCAGGAACCTCCCTTTGAAACTGTTGTTCATTTACCTAAACAAATGGACTTCGAATTTCAAAATTCATAATTTGTTGCCCCTCTAACATTAGTAACTATTGAAACCACACTTCCATCAACATCAGAAATCTTTTACAGACTTGACTGTCAAGTCCTTCCACCAGGTTTGATTGCCATAGATGAGGAATTAGTAGGAGAGTCCACTCCTAGAACCCTGTTTCACTTCGAAAATAGGCTTTATCTTTACCCTACTACTCCTTATTACTTTTCTTCATCTAATCCTGCTTCCTTTCAAGTACCCGTCAAATCTTTAGGACAACTTTTGGGCCAGTTAACTACGGCTGAATAACCGTTAACATCCCACATTGTATCATTTGATGTAGTTGCAGTAGAATCTTCTGTTGTAACTCCTTCAATGTTTTCTACCACACCTGAGTCGCACCTATATGGTGAATCGCCCATCCCGATTAGTTACCAATCATTGTCAAGAACCCACTCAAGTGTTGCTTCTGCACCATGGTCATCACCCATGTCCTCAACCAGGATTCTACCTAGTTCTTCTCTAATGGGAACTCAACAATTTGATCATGCACATTAGTATCATGCTGGGAAATCTGGTCAACAAAGACCTATATATCCATTAAATACTGGATTTCCACCATATGGAGAGCAATTTGCTTATTCATCGTATCCTCCCTATTCTGGAAGACAACCATATGGTAATTTCCCACAATATTCGAGTTAACCTAGAATTAGAGTTTGTCAATGGAAACTAGCAATGCCAACTCAACCAAGACTTGTGTATCCAACACAACCAATGCAAACTATGTCAACTATTCCTACTACACCTATTGTTACCATTGTGCCACAGTCACAAGCTCAAACTGTTATATCTCAACCGGTACAAGTTGATCCTTCTCTCTTGCAACCAAAAGTTTTAATCAAGAGGTTCAAGTTTCTCAAGTAGTTATACAACAACCACTTGTTTATGGAGCTCAACAACAACCTCAGGTTAGTATACCTTTATTTGGACTAATTGTTGAGGCCTCAGAAATCGCTGCCACAACATTGGGGATAACCACCCGGTCGTGACCTTGGTACAGCTCCTTTTCCGTTTGGAATGGTGGCTCCGACTGGAGATAACGGGACCAGTTTCTCGATAATGAAATAAAAGGGATGGATGGGTGATGAATAGATTGCTTAAGTGATAGGCGACTAGCTTATTCTATTGACGAAAATAGGGAAACTAATACTAATCCCGGGAACAACTTATTCATTCGGAATACAGCGTTAAATAATCTTTATCTATCTATCAGGCATATAGATGACTCTGTGAAATAAATAAGAGATGTTCAATCATTCAAAGATTGCTTCACGTGAATAGTCACAATGAAGCGATAAATGCAAATTACTGCATTCACTTGTTTATATCATCGATACATATATACGATTGAAAGAGAAGCATGCGATAAACAACCAATAGTGGAATGCATAAGGAATGTTGTGAAAAACACATATATATATATAAGCAATAATAGCAAGAGCGATTTAAACAACAATTCATATAACGAAAATGAATACAGACGCAGATAATAGTACTATGTGAGCTGTAGATCAATCTGAAATACCAATCACTATTCAAAATTCCTTCTTCAACACAAAAATGCTTTCAAACAATGACAATAGTGCACATTTGCATAAAAGCCTTCCTCATCAAATTTAGAATAATTGGTCAAGTTTCATAAAAGAATATCCCTGAAGTACAATAGTGCAACTTCAGGGTTTAAGTCATATACAAAAATTTTACGACCCTTTCTAAATGCATGAAAGGGTCTATAAATACTACTAAACTAAAAAGATCTATGAAACAAAATCCTACTAAATTGGTATCAGTAAATGCGGTCTATCTCTCAGGGGCAATCTGGCAGTCGGTGAAGTGAGTCATGCCTCAGGTTGTTTGCCTTTAAACCTTAGCTGGCTTATCGCGAGCATTGGTTCTACTTCTGGCGGTTTGTTGAGGCGTAAACTGAATTGGGCGGCGAAGGTGGCATCCTGGATGTTAGGTATAATATAACCGACAACATCGGTTAGGCATTTCAAGACGGCTCTTTGGCTGTATGGTTTGATTAATAAGAACCAATAAGCATCCCATGTCAGACTGTTGATTCCAGCGATCAATCTTGCGCTTTTCTCCATCTCCGGATAGCATGAGTGTTCCAATATGTTTGCTGTTGTTAATTGACCTGGAGTGCATTGGGAAATTATGTTAGATAAATACAATGTATTATTCACTAATTCAACCAAATTTCCACTGATTGTCCTACATCTGGAAGTTGCTCTTTCTGCTTTCATTAGTTGTGATTGCCATTCTGTGAATAATATCTCTTTGTGCGATTCCAGAATTCTTGGTAGATTAGCTACCCGGCCTACATCTGAATCCTGCCATTCTATAAAGTTTGTCAGTGTTTCTTCGGCCTGATCCAAGTCGGTCCTTGCTTTGTCTACCTTTTCGCTTATAGACGCTGCCAATTCGCACAATCGTTTTTCTCGTATAATGTGTTGACATAATAGCTTAACCTGATTAATCAATCCCTTATTTAGCTGGAGCGCTTCTGCTTTGAACTCATCTATCTAAGGGATCTTTTTCATTTGCTCAATTTGAGTGGTCAATTGAGCGATTTGTTCATCTTTTGCTTTCATTGTGACCTCAGTTGATATTCTTAACTGCTCCAGTGCCACTGATAACTCCTTTTGCCTTTGTATTGTGCCTTCATCAATTCTCTGCTTTTGCTCTTGTAATTACTTGGTTAGCTGGTTATTGTTCTGCTGCTGTGCTAGCAATTCTTTCTCTGCCTGCTCTGCCCTCTGTTGAACTTCTGATAGTCTTGCCTGTAGTGAAGAGATATCCTGATCCTTGGCTTTTAAAAAATTGCCCACCTCCGATGCTTTAACAATAGTCGCCGCCGAATATGCTCCAGCGAACTGTGATAGCTTGGTTAAGTCATCAAAGGGGTTGAATTCTTCTTTCCATAAAGCATTGCCCGTTACTGTTAATTCAGGGAATGGGGAAGGTTGATCAGTTCTTCTCCTTTTCCTATGTCACTTTACGACGACTTTATGCTTGGGGCTGTAAAATACATCTAAATGGGGGATCTCTTCAATTTGCAAAATGATCTCTCCCGTTGGATCTTTAGGAATTATCTCTAGTTCGTTTGTTTTGGGTAGGCCGCTGGTTTCACCTGAAACCGGTTTCGATGTCGCTTCCTGTGTATCACCTTCTTTTGAAACCTCATCATCCTTCGAGCACTCTAAGTTATTGATGATTGTACTGAATTGATTCCATTGCTGGAGCAAATTCGGATCAACTAATGGATCATGGTTATCCTTAGAGCTGCTCTCTTCTTGGGTCTTTGCTTGGGTTTCTTC